>JACEEZ010014460.1:75000-78322 GCA_016584305.1 Chionoecetes opilio
GCCTGAAACAATGCCCAGTCCGCCCGCTGTATATTCCACCGCGGCGGCGGGGGCTGTGGCAGCGGCTGGGTGACCTGCAGTGTAGTGGCGACTGCGTAGTGGTCGCTGGTCAAAGTGGGGTGGACCTGCCAGGAGGCGGCCGGTGCCAGGTCACTGGAGATCAAAGTGAGGTCCAGCCTGCCACACCGGACGTGGGTGGGCTCCCCGGTGTTTAGGAGGACAATTTCCGGCACCTCCTCCAGCACCGCGGCTAGGTGGCGGCCCGCAGGGTTGGTGGCGGAGACAGACTGCAGCATTGGGTGCTGGGCGTTGAAGTCGCCACCCACCAGGACGCTGTTGTGTGTGGCGAGGGAGAGCAGCTCATCGGCCTCCAGTTGCCTCCTCCAGCTGCTGTACACTTTGTATACAGTCAGTGGGAGGCCTGGAAGCTCCAGCTGCACGGCCATCACCTCCACGGCCTCGCCACAGTCCACGGGGTCCTCAATCCGACGGTGCGGGAGAGCGCTGCGTACCACTACCACACAGCCTCGACGCTCATCCTCGCCACATGATAGGGAGTGCACCGTGTATCCCGCTATCCTCCACTCAAAGTGCTCCGGCGTCAGCCTCTCCTGCAGGAGAACGAGGTCAAGATCCTCCTCCACTGTGGCCTGGAGGACCTCAGGTCTCTTGCCACGGAGCCCTTGAATGTTCCATTGGAGCACCTTGAGCCTGCCAGCGGCGGGCGGCGGGTGAGGGGAGGTCACGGGTGCCTCGCCATCACTTTCTCTTTCACTCAGCTCGGGATTCATATATATCGGTGAACAGACCCGGGAGGGGCAGTGTAGTGGGGGTGGAAGGAAGGAGGGACGGGGGTGATGAGGGACTGTCGTGAGCGAGGGAAGGGGGGGACGAACGACGCAAATCCCTTTCAATCTCGGCCCAGAGGAAGGCCTCAAGTTCCCCTTCGTCCCTGGGGACGTCATCCGGCCTGGCAAGAAGGTGTGACATCACGCCCACCACGCATCGCAGCATCGCGAGTAATCCTCCACTATACAGTCCGGACAGGAGGGCGGGAATACTCGTCATTGGGTCAGGGGAGGCGGCGGGCGTGACTCCGGGCCGAGAAAGTGTGGGGGTGGCCGAGGGCGTCGACGTGGAATGCACAGGCGACGCCGGATTGGGCGTGGGCATAACCGCGGGTGGCGTGGAAGCGATGGGTCCGGCTGGAGTGGGTGACACGGGCGCCGGTGTGAGCGCTGGTGTGGGGGAGGGGGGGAGTGCCGCGGATAGCGTGGGTACAGGCGAGACAGAGACAGGCATGGGCGACGAGAGTGTTGGCGGGATGGGAGAGGGATGGGGTCCCGCAGCCTCCTGCCCTAGACTATGATGTGCCCTCGCCTGCACCTTCCATCTCCGCCTCTGTCGCTTTGTCAGCCTATCGTGGTCCACAGTCCCCCGGGAGAATCGGATGTCAGGGATATGGCGGAGACTCGCTAATCCCCTCGATCCCTCGGCGTCGGTGTCTAGTGGCCCCCGCAACCCCACATGCCGGCCTCGTAGGAGGCATGCCGGAACAAAGGAACCTTGCGGCCCCGGCCGATCACCGCTGCCCTGTAGGCGCCTCCCTTCTCCAGGCAGTCGTCGCAGGCGTTCAGGGCAGCGTGGGTTCCAGGCGTGATGCCCCCCGAAGCAGTTGGGGCATCTGGCAGTCGTGAGCTGCCGGGCCTTATGACGCCTGATGCACTCCTCGGATGCGTGCGCCTGGCTGCACATGCCACACCTGATGGGGTGTTGACAGCGCCCTTGCAGGTGATTATACACACCACTGATAAACATTATATTAGGTAGGTAAACTTGTACGGGGAGCGGAGCGGGTGGTATCCTTATGGTGTGACGTCACGGGCGATGTACCAGGCCTTGTCTCTCGGTGGTCTCGGTTGCATACACACACACACACACACACACACACACACACACACACACACACACACACACACATACACACACACACACATACACACTAACACTAACACACACACGCACACACACACACTAACACACACACACACACACCCACACACACACAAACACTAACACACACACACGCACACACACACACACTAAAACACACACACACACACACACACACACACAACAAAACACACACACTAAAACCACTACAACAAGAACTTTGGGGGGGGGCACTCAGTAGAGCGCTTACCTCCGTCGGAGGTATGCGCTCTAAAACAAAGTGTTGTGATTCGATTTCATCCAAAATAAAATATGTTCCTTCTTATACCAAATAGACCAGGTATACCAGGTTTGGTCCAAATCTATTTGTAAACTTTTGAGAAATCCTGTACACTAACAAACAAATAAAAAGATCGGGGTGAAAACATAACCTCCCTCCAACTTCGTTGGCGGAGGTAACAATGTTAATGATAATAATAACAACTAGGTGGGGGGGCACTCAGCAGAGCGCATACCTCCTCCCGAATATTTATCGATGACTGGGGTGCGAACGGCCTGGGGGGTCCAACATGGTCAATTTTTACCCAGATACGATGAAGTTACAAGAAAATCTAGTTAACCATAGTGTGTCCTAAGGCCTCAGTAACCCCTATAGTGCTAAAACAGAAAACGGAATATTTTTACCCAAAAAAAAAAAAAATTAGGAAACATATTTCATCAATTGGATGCCATGGCAACAGTTGTGATTCAATTTCATCTAAAATTAAATCAGTTCTTCCTTATACCAAATAGACTTGGTATACTAAGTTTGGTCCAAATATATTCATAACTTTTCGAGAAATTATGTACACTAACAAAGAAACAAACAAACAAAGAAACAAACAAACAAACAAACAAACAGATCGGAGTGAAAACATAACACCCCTCCAACTTCGTTGGCGGAGGTAATAAAAGCACACAAACACACACACGCACGTGCACACACGCACGCACACACACACACGCACACACACGCACACACACACATATAAATGACTATAGAAATAACAAAACAAAACAAAAAATTCTACCAATATACCTACATCAATATGACAATAATATTTATAGTTTGTCCTACATTGCTCTTTTTTATGTGTTTTATAATATAATTAATTAATACGTGTGCCCCAGACGCGAATATTAACTAATCATTGATATGACTGAATGAATAAATTTGAATGAAGTAATGGATTGAATAGATGACATGAAAATAAATATATATTGAAAAATTTACACTTTATCTGGTCAAGCATTATCAAGTTTGCAGAGGGAAAAAGTCACCGGGGGGGGCAGGGGGGGGGGTGTGTGTGGTGGTTTTGTGTGTGTTTTT
>JACEEZ010014461.1:0-12372 GCA_016584305.1 Chionoecetes opilio
GTTGTTGGGGGGGTTTTTATTTGGGGGGGGGGGGGAGGGGATTCCAAAATACCACTCCGGTCGTCGGGTACACTGACCTTCCCCGGGACTGATAAACCTAAATTATCTACGCAGGGCGCTTATGGGGGAAAAACGGGTGGCGTGGTGGCGCTCAGCTACGGGGAAAAATTAAAATTTAAAATTTTTCGTTAATTTTTTTTTTTTAATACTTTTTTATTACCTGCCCAAATTCCGTTTTTTGGGGGTTTTCCGGTTTTTGGTATCCGGTTAAAAGGTATTTTCCTTAGTTAGTCGACAACGATCTAACAGGTCATATCTAAAAAATTTTTGCTTATAGTCACTAAAAGATCAAATGGTACCCAAATTAAAATGGAATTACTTTTCCCTGGGCCAAAGGGTTTTAAAGGGGTTTTGACTGTGGTGCCCGTGCCTGCTTTAACCCCACAACCCCGCCTGGGTAAAAAACTGTGTGGGCCACTTCAACCACCGCTACTTCTTCATTACATGGCCTCTGCCCGGGGAACCTTTTCTCAGACCGGGGCGTCGAAAATCGCCTAAAGGGGTCTGGCTGGGGGGCGGGGGGCGCGGGGGGCGGGGGGAGGCCATACACTATTCCTGGAGGAGGGGATCCCCCTGGGGACCCGTGAGGAGGGGGAAACCCCTGAAGGTATCCTTGACTATGAATGAAACTCACTTTGCCCGGGAAGTCTATTTCCTAGAGTCTTTTTTTTTTAACGGGCCCAAAATTCAATTCTTCTTAAGTCTCTGTTTAAAAATTGTGCCTCTGTTTACCTGAAATAGGGTTAATTTTTAAAAATACGGGGAATTTAGAAGAATGTAATTATTCCTTTCTCCGGGCATAAAATATCGTGTAGCAGAAAGGGTCAGGATTTTTTTCCCTTTTAAAAAATACCGCCTATATTGTGTTTTCCCGGGGCCTGAGCTACCTCATGTGGCCCGCTCTGTGTTTTACAGGCCTGACTACACTCATGTGGCCCTTCTCTGTGTTTTTAACAGGCCTGACTACCTCATTGGCCCGTCCCAATCTCATTTATCCAGTCTTTCTTTTAACTGGTGCACATTCTTTGCTGATGTAGCAATTTTCGCTTTAGCCCATCGAGGGTAACCAAACCCATTTTCCCCTACAACCTCGGCTGTTCCTCTGCTAACCTGTCCCCTGGGGGGGAAAAGTCCCCGCCCATGTCTCCGCCCCGCTCCGGCGAAGCCAAACCCCTTTATCCTTGCCCCCATTCCTGTTTGAACTAGCTCTCCGGACGGGGGGGGCGAAAACTCATCACGGCCCCCGGGTTAAACACACCTTTCACTTGAGGGGGAAGGTCATTTAAAAATCCTGGCCCCCTTTCCCTTCCCCTTTTCCCCGGCTTCCTTTTTACCACACCCCCGGGGGGCGGCGTCTCCCCCCACGCTCACGCCCCCCCCTTCGGGGGTCCTGTCTAAATCCTTCCTCGCCCTCCCCCCCTCGGCGTCGCGCGCTTGCTGCTGCCCCCTTGTCTTTTTTCCCCCCGCTGGCCGTAACCAAATTCCTTTACTCTTACCTGGAAGACTGGTGCCTCGCCATCACGGGGTTCGGGGGGAACCTCCCATCCCGCCCCCAAATCAACGTGGGTTTCGGGGGGCAACGAGAGGGCATCAGGGAAAAAGGGGTGCCGTTCTGTTTGGCGCAATGACGTCACCTCAGGAGGCTTTTGGGGGGCTTCATAACAATTCGTACGAAAGACGTCCATGTAATTTCCCCTTTTCTTTTCCCTTCCTCCACCTTTTAAATGCCCAAATGCTGCCGATCCTCTTAAACAGACTGCCTCCATGTTTTTCCTTGGCCTGCCCTAGGCGCCCGGGGGGGCATTTTCCACTCTAACAGCTCTCCCCATCCTCGCCCCTTCTCTCCTCTTCAGTCCCCAACCACCCCTCGCCTTACTCTCACCCTGTACTCGGCTCCTTAAAATCCACATTTTCTTGCCACCTCTTCCTTACTGTTAGTTCTTTGGGGGATTATTTTCTTTCCCCCTTATTCGCCTTTTTCACCTCCATTCAAATTTTCCTCGGCAGGGTAAAAAAACCCTTACACTTTGGGTTGGGCCCCGAGAACTGAGGATCTTTTTGGGGTCTCACAGGGGGAAGGGTAGGTGTTCAGCAAGTCCTTTTTCTGTTTCTTAGTTTTTATATGTAATATTTTATTTTCAATGGGTATACAGAAAATTAAAAAAAAACAAAAAAAAATTTTTAAATGCTTGTGAGTCACTGGCAGCTAAAGTTAGGAAGAGCAGTACCGTAGAAACATAATTCCCCACCTGCAAAAGTCGCCATCGCCATATTTACAAATTTAAAACATCACTACTGCTTGATGTGCCACGAAGATGATACCATATTTATATCATGACTGTATAATCTCACTGTTTCAGCATTGTTTTTGCTTTGTATCTGAAAGTATGACTTTTTCAAATTTCGCTACTCGTTTTTTTTTGGGGCGACGCCGACACGGGAGACCTCTTAATGTAACACTAATGGCGACCTTAGTGTAGCCCAAAACAACTCGCCATTTGGGTTTTTTTTTTTGTAATTTGTTCATTTATAGCCTAAAAGATACGACCTCCAATAGCCCCTTCAAATTTTCCCTGAAATCATGTGTGAAATGTAAGTATAACGCCCCCCCACTCGAAAATAAAAAAGAAACGTTGTCTGGCGATTTGTGTTATCTCGGTAGTTGACGGCTATGGATGGGTTAGAATGTTTTTGACGGAGAAAGAGGGATTGTATTTGGTTGCCGGGTTGTATTTTTTAGCTAAAAATTTTTTCTGTATAAGATTTATACTGTTTTGAAGACTCTTTTAGAGTTAATTTTTAACAGTACGGGAAAAATTGTAGTAATCTGTTTTTCGTTTTGAAAAGGGTGTTAAAGTCATATCTCTCTCTCTCCTCTCTCTCCTCTCTCTCCCTTTCTCTCCTTTTCCCCCTCCTCCTCTCCTCTCTCTTTTCCTCTTCTCTCTCTCCTCTCTCCTCTCTCTCCTCTCTCTCCCTCCCCTTCCCCCTCTCTTCATCTCTCCTCTCCTTTCTCTCTCTCTCTCTCTCCCCCCCCCCCCCCCCCCCCCCCCCCCCAGAGGGTGTGGGGGTCCCCTGCCCTCCCCCACCCCCCGTGCTCGGTCCACCTGGGCCCAAGCAAACATCAGTGCTGCCACCCACAACAAGGGGGCATGACATAAACTTAAAGCCCCTCACCATCCACCCCGCTCAACCCTGCCTCACCCCCCCAAAACCCCCTATACCCCCCCACACCCCCAAATACCCCGCCCCCACCCCAACCCAACCCATACTACCCCACCACACCCCATACTACCCTGCCCCCCCCACCCACCACAAAACCCAAACCCCGCCTCGCCAACCCCCCCCCATACTCCCTGCCTCACCCCACCAACCCCATACTAACCCCGCCCCACCCCCCACACCCTACTAAACCCACCACCCCTACTAACCCCCCCGCCTCACCCCACCACACCCCCACTAAACCCCGCCCCCACCCCACCACACCCCATACTACCCTACCACATCCCACCTACCCCGCCTCACCCCCAAAACACCCCTCCTAGTCTTTTCGTTGTGTTTTTCGATTGTTTACGTTGTGATTGGGGTTTGGAAATTGCGACCTGTTATTTTGGGTTTCATTATTAGCCCTTCATAGGTTGTGTTTGGGGTTGTCTCCTGTTTTCACTCTTGTTTCTGCTCTGTCCCCATTTTTGGGGTTCAGTTATTTTTTGATTTTAAGGTTTTTTCTTTGTCCCTATTTTTCTTGAATTAATCTTTTATATCTATTTCTGTTTTGTTTGTCTACTGTTAACTATCTGTTGATTTTATTTTCCCGAAAAAAAAATTGTTTTTGTAATTTTTTTTCTTTGGTAAAAGCGTAAACCCTCTTGTTTTTACCCCCGGGTTTTTTTCCTCAGTTTGTCTCTGTCTTATAAATGACTAATAAATAAAAAATAATGAAAAAACTTATTCTTCTTTTATCTTTACTAAATACTACAATCATAAAATTATTACCTTCCTCATCACTGATCTCCACATGCCGTACATCCAAAATTTTTGATTTTGTCAATGAATACCAAACGAAGGCTGAGAACAAACCCAGGGGTAGATTCATTGTGCATGCATAAAAGGTATTTAGCAAACGCCCGTTCCCCTTTAAACAGGTACCTGAAGCAAACCATAACCCTAACTAAGTTAGTTTTGTTAAATATTGGTTATTTGTTATTAGTCAAACTGCGCGTTTGATGATGAGCACAGATGGTTCCCTGATAGGTTGTGTCTTTTTTTTGGGCCCTTTTCAGTCTATTAATTTTTTTTCAATATTTTTTGGTGAGTTTGGTTGTTTTTGTTCATTTTTATTTCCTCTTATGGTGATGACCCGCCGGGGGGCACGGTTGGTAAGCCGGATTCGCGTGCAGATCCCCGCATTCGGTCACGGTTTTGGGGTCCACCAAGTTCTCCTGGGGTGGTGGCCTCTGTATAGTCATAACCTTGAGTTGGTACTTTTCAAGTGTCCCGATAGGGTCAAAATATCTATCTTTATCTTTAATTGTTTACACTGATGGCTGTCTTTCCTTCCCTGCATTTTTCGTCTATCAGTGTTTTTTCAACTTTTTTGGTGAGCTACAAAAGATTTATTGTTTTTGTTGCTTTTTCCCCTTTTTACCCCGACTTTTTTTTTCCTTCTTACTTTCCCATTAAATTTACACCCAAAATTCCTGCATTTTTGGATGCTCATTTTCCCATAGTTCTACGGGCCAGCTCAATGAATAAAATAGTCCCCGGTGTTTGTTTTGTGTTTTTGTTTTGCTCATCATTATAAAAATTTAGCATTTTAGGACCTCAGGGCTCACTTAGAAACTTGTTTTTCTGGGATCATTTCTAAAATTTTTGTATTAAACTTGTAGTGTACGTGTGATGTGTGTGATATTTGTCCATTACTTAAAATTTGTACAAAATTAAATACAGTACTTTTGCAAACTCATTCACCCATGGGCTTGTCCAGTGAGCCGGACTCACGTCGCCGTGCACCCCCCGGAGTGAGCTTAGAGCTCTTAAGACCACTCTTGGGGGAAAGCTGGGGGCTCACACCCACTCACACTCATCTGTCCCCCTTTGCCAAGGGGGACAGAATTTTTTAACAATTTGTTTTTTTTGTAGTATGTCATTTCCTTGAAGTGTTGAGGAAAGGAATTGCGGTTGTTATTATGATAGTTGGGTTCGTGAAATTTTTAATTGACATTTTGGGTCTTTTTTGATTTTTTATTGGGAGGGGGATTTTTGATCATGTTCAAATATGAAGACAAACTCTAAGAAAATTCTTGTTTTCTGAGTCTGTCCTTTTTCCTGATCCTGAATGTAGATTTTTTAACGGCTAGGCAGGTCTTTGGGAATATTTTTTGGGGAAAGTGTTTGCTTGGGAACTTTGTAATATTTTCAGTTTTTTGTAGATTTTTTGGAAATGGGTTGACAGGATCATACGAGACAAACAGCGAGGATGGGGGAGACCTGTGCTGAAGATTACCCGATCCCTTTCCCCCTCAAAGCGGTCCCCAGCACCCCCCTGGCACGAGTCCTTGTGCTGAGGCTGGGAAGCACATGCTCCCTCGTGACTAAAAGTTTTTTGGGGGCACTGGACCCGGAAAGGATGTACACTCCGGAGAGGGAGGTAAGAGTGGGCGGGGGGGGTGCCCCGGGGGTGGGGGGACCTAACAGGGGTTTGGGGGGGTAAGTGGACATAGGTGGAGCACATTATGGGGGAAAAATAATGAAGGGCAACTGGGGTCCCAAAAACTTTTTTGTAGTTTTTGTAAAAAAGATAGGAAAAAATTGCCTGCAGCAAATAAAAAAACTATACACAGGGGGAAAGCTTTGAAACGCGGCCCAAGCTTTTATAGGCACTTTGCAGAATTTGATTTCCCCCCCCCCCTCCCCCCCTTTCCCTTACCCCAAACTGTTGACCCCCCGATTGCGGGCCGAGGTTGTTATCAATTAATATTACCAAACTAAAGAAATGTGGAGGAAGAAAAATCAAGGAGTATGATTACCCCGAATATATTTACACACACAACAAAAATCAATAACTGGCCAGCCGCCAATAAACAGTAACCAAACAACGACAGCAATGATGAACCTATCAGAGCAGGGTGTGATGGGGGGCAGGGTGTGATGGGGGGCAGGGGGTCTTCTTGTGCTTCTTCTTACTCCTATCTTCTTATCTTCTCTCTTCTCTTTACTCTTTCTTTGCTGTTGAGATAGTCTGAGGGGATTCCTGAAGGGGCAGTCTTGACTAAGAGGGGTGTACCAGGCCCTGTTGCCAGAGACTTGCATAGTGGCCGTAAGATGGAGCCAGGTGATGCTTCCATGAGTAATGCTAGATCTGACAGAGGCTTCACCTTGCCCTGGGCCACAATCACCTTTTGAAATCCCGTCAGTATGTCCTTCCAACAGACATGGGACTCAGTCTGGTAATTCATAATTCGGAAATTAATAATTTCCTTTTTCCATTCCCCGCACCGGATTCGAACCGCTACTACACCAGATTTTGCACCACAGACGGGCGCGTTAACCATTTCTGTCAATAAGAACGTTGCACTTGACCGACTGGCTCTGATGTATTTATGTTCATTAGAAGGGGTAATGTCTCCCTAAGAACTCCCTGGAACGCTGTCTGTAGAGAAGGTGAATTACAACGGCAATCTTCAGCACAGTAGAATACCACTTCAGACGGCGGGGAACGTTGAATGGTGAGTGGGACAGTGAAGGGTCGTCAGGAAGGTCGTTTTAGGAAATCGGTTGAGATAGGCGATGTGCCATTATTGTGGAGGAAAGGAAATGTTGTTCCCATATTTAAGAAGGGAGACAGAGGACTAAAGTCAAATTATCGACCCGTAAGTCTAACATCAGTGGTGGGTAAATTATTGGAATCTATTATTGCAAAAAACATTAGAGAGCACTTAGATAAACATAGTTTGATCAATGATTCACAACATGGATTCACCAAGGGTAGGTCATGTCTCACCAATTTATTGAGTTTTTATAGGAAAGTTTATGAGACGGCAGATAATGATAAGGATTATGATATAATATATTTGGACTTTAGTAAGGCATTTGACAAAGTACCACACGAGCGACTCTTAAATAAGGTTAGGGCTCATGGTATAGATGGGAAGGTTCTTCATTGGATCAGAGCTTGGCTAAGTAATAGGCAACAAAGGGTTACAATTAATGGTTCCAAATCTGAATGGGGACTGGTGACAAGTGGAGTTCCACAAGGGTCTGTTTTGGGCCCATTACTATTTTTGATTTACATCAACGACTTGGATAGTGGGATTAGCAGTGATATCAGCAAGTTTGCTGATGATACTAAGTTAGGTAGGATTATTGGATCACAGTCTGACGTAAACATATTGCAGGGAGACTTAGATAAACTTAACGAGTGGGCAGTCAGATGGCAGATGGAATTTAATATTGATAAATGTAGCGTTATGAATGTTGGTAGAAAAAACCCTGGTAATAGATACACCATAAGCAATGTATCGCTGAAAAGATCAGAAGGTGAAAAAGATCTTGGAGTGAGGGTGAGCCCAGACCTCCGACCTAGGAAACAATGTATTGAGGCCAGAAATAGAGCTAATAGAGTATTAGGATTCATTACCAGAAGTGTTAAAAGTAGAAGTGCGGAAGTTATTCTAAAGCTTTATCTGGCTCTAGTCAGGCCTCACCTAGACTATGCAGTTCAGTTTTGGTCTCCATATTACAGGATGGATATAGTGTTGTTAGAAAAAGTGCAGAGAAGAATGACCAAAATGATACAAGGGATGCGTAACTTTAGTTATGAGAGGAGATTGAAGTTATTAAAATTACACTCACTCGAGAGACGCAGAGTAAGGGGCGATCTGATAGAAGTTTTTAAGTGGATAAAGGGATTTAATAAAGGAGAGGTAGGAAAAGTTCTTACGGCTTTTAACCAGGGTAGAACAAGAAGTAACGGATTCAAGCTGGAAAAGCGTAGATTTAGAAAGGAAATAGGGAAAAACTGGTTCACAAATAGGGTGGTGAATGAGTGGAATGGTCTCAGTAGACAGGTAGTTAGTGCGGAGTCATTAGGGAGCTTTAAAGGGGAGCTGGATAAGTTCATGGATGGGGATGAAAGGTGGATGTAGGTAGTGTTAGGTGACAGGAACTACCACGTGTAGGCCTCGCGGCCTCTTGTAGCTTCCTTATTTTCTTATGTTCTTATGTTCTTATGTCAGGAGGAGAGCCCAATTCTCCAGCCAGGAATAGAAATATCGCTTCTTAGTTTTTTTTAATAAAATATCGCTTCTTAGGTTTTTTGAATAGAAATATCGCTTCTTAAGTTTTTTTGAATAGAAATATCACTTCTTAGGTTTTTTTTAATAGAAATATCACTTCTTAGGTTTTTTTTAACCCCTTCACTGCGGCTGGTACAAATACGGTCTCTCAGCTATTTAAGGGTTCACTGCGGCTGGTACATATATGGTTTCTGTATTTAAACTGCGCGCTCAATGATATTATGGGTAAATATTCGTTGTGATAGGCTTGTATGGCAACAGTGTCAAGTGTTGCGATATAATAGAACCTCTTTTTCTGCTTGCGTGAGTTAGTGTGAGTAATAAGGTCAAGCGGTACAGTACGACGTGTTGACGCTGCCGCGCCCTTTACTTCAATGGCGAGGCTAAATAGTCAAGATATTCAATATATTCTTGATGGATATAAAACAGAAGTATGAATGAATGAATGAATGCATGAATGAAGCATTTATGTACCAAAATATGCTTTATTATGTTGAGTAGTAAGTAGTTTCATTGTGCGTCTGGCAGCACGGTCACGGCCCTGTTGCTGCACTTTGACGTAACTCTTCACTTAGCTGGTAGCTTCCACCAAGACGAAACATAGATTTTCTGGTATGGAGTGAGCATCCTATTCATTTAGGCACTTTAAAATATGATCAGTAATTATTTTATATTTTAATTAAACCTGCCACACAGGGGGGTAGGCCTATGAATTTGATATTCGCAGTGAAGGGGTTAATAGAAATATCGCTTCTTAAGTTTTTTTAATAGAAATATCGCTTCTTAGGTTTTTTTAATAGAAATGCCACTTCTTAGGTGTTTTTTTTAAAGAAATAGTGTCAGAGTAGTCAATCGATGGAACAATTTACCAATTAATGTTGAAGTTAGCAGTGAATAAATTTAAAAACACTAGATGCATTCTTCAAAGATTTTTTTTTTTTATATTGCGGTGGGAGTAATCTTACTAAGACTAACATCACCCAGATGAACTAGAGGTAGCAGTTGTATACACTATCTTACTGCATTCCTTTCATTCTGTGCCATGACATTTCCATATACCTATCCTCTTTTAGGTGCATAGTGTTTCCTGCTGGAATGTAGCTAGAGTGAGGGGAGGGCAGGGAGGAACCTTATTCTGTGGTATCCTGTTCTCTTACATGTAGTTTGATAGTAATAATGTGCAGTTGAGCAGATACCCTCCTTATAAACCAAAGGATATCCAGGTATTTATTCTTCCTATAACACAGACAGCAAGGGGGTGGGGAAAGATAGCATGGGGTGTTGGGGGGGTAAAGATAGCATGGGGGTTGGGGGTGGTAGACAGCAAGGGGGTGGGGAAAGATAGCATGGGGGTTGGTGGGGGGGAAAGATAGTATGGGGTTGGGGGGGTAGACAGCAAGGGGGGGGGAAAGATAGCATGGGGGTTGGTGGGGGAGAGACAGTAAAGGGGATGGGGAAGATAGCATGGGGGTTGGTGGTGGGGAAAGATAGCATGGGGGTTGGTGGGTGGGGAAAGATAGCATGGGGGTTGGGGGGTAGACAGTAAGGGGGTGGGGAAAGATAGCATGGGGGTTAGGGGGTAGACTGTAAGGGGGGGGGAAAGATAGCATGGGGGTTGGGGGGTAGACAGTAAGGGGATGGGGAAAGATAGCATGGGGTTTTGGGGGGGTAGACAGTAAGGGGGTGGGGAAAGATAGCATGGGGGTTGGGGGGTAGACAGTAAGGGGGTGGGGAAAGATAGCATGGGGTTGGGGGTAGACAGTAAGGGGGTGGGGAAAGATAGCATGGGGGTTGGTGGGGTGGGGAAAGATAGCATGGGGGTTGGGGGTGGGGAAAGATAGCATGGGGGTTGGGGTGGTAGACAGTAAGGGGATGGGGAAGATAGCATGGGGGTTGGGGGGTAGACAGTAAGGGGGTGGGGAAAGATAGCATGGGGGTTGGGGGGTAGACAGTAAGGGGATGGGGAAAGATAGCATGGGGTTGGGGGGGTAGACAGTAAGGGGGTGGGGAAAGATAGCATGGGGGTTGGGGGGGTAGACAGTAAGGGGTGGGGAAAGATAGCATGGGGGTTGGGGGGGTAGACAGTAAGGGGGTGGGGAAAGATAGCATGGGGGTTGGGGGGTAGACAGTAAGGGGGTGGGGAAAGATAGCATGGGGGTTGGTGGGTGGGGAAAGATAGCATGGGGGTTGGGGGTGGGGAAAGATAGCATGGGGGTTGGGTGGTAGACAGTAAGGGGATGGGGAAAGATAGCATGGGGGTTGGGGGGTGGGGAAAGATAGCATGGGGGTTGGGGGGGTAGACAGTAAGGGGGTGGGGAAAGATAGCATGGGGGTTGGGGGGGTAGACAGTAAGGGGGTGGGAAAGATAGCATGGGGTTGGGGGGGGATAGTACATAGGGGTGGGGAAAGATAGCATGGGGGTTGGGGGGGTAGACAGTAAGGGGGTGGGGAAAGATAGCATGGGGGTTGGGGGGGGGGAAAGATAGCATGGGGGTTGACAGTAAGGGGGTGGGGAAAGATAGCATGGGGGTTGGGGGGGGGAAAGATAGCATGGGGGTTGGGGGTTAGACAGTAAGGGGGTGGGGAAAGATAGCATGGGGGTTGGGGGGGAAAGATAGCATGGGGGTTAGACAGTAAGGGGGTGGGAAAGATAGCAATGGGGGTTGAGGGGTGGGGAAGATAGCATGGGGTTGGGGAAAGATAGCATGGGGTTTGGGGGGGGAAAGATAGCATGGGGGTTGGGGGGAAGATAGCATGGGGGTTGGGGCGGGTAGATAGCATGGGGGTTAGGGTAGGGGAAAGATAGCATGGGGGTTGGGGGGGAATAGCATGGGGGTGGGGAAAGTAGCATGGGGTGGGGGGAAAGATAGCATGGGGGTTGGGGGGGAAGATACATGGGGGTGGGGGGAAAGATAGCATGGGGTTGGGGGGGTAGACAGTAAGGGGGTGGGGAAGATAGCATGGGGGTTTGCGAAGGGGGGAAAGATAGCATGGTTGGGGGTAGACAGTAAGGGTGGGGAAAGATAGCAGGGGTGGGGGTAGACAGTAAGGGGGGGGAAAGATAGCATGGGGGTTGGGGGGGGGTAGAGGTAACAGTAAGGGGGTGGGGAAAGATAGCATGGGGGTTGGGGGAAAGATAGCATTGGGGGGTTTGACAGTAAGGGGTGGGGAAAGATAGCATGGGGGTTGGGGGGGGTCAGACAGTAAGGGGGTGGGAAAGATAGCATGGGGGTTGGGGTGGGGGGTGGAAAGATAGCATGGGGGTTGGGGGGAAAGATAGCATGGGGTTGGGTGCAGTAGGATGGGAAAGATAGCAGGGGTTGGGGGGGGAAAGATAGCATGGGGGTTGGGGGGTAGACAGTAAGGGGATGGGGAAAGATAGCATGGGGGTTGGGGGGGGTAAAGATAGCATGGGGGTGTGGGGGGGGAAAGATAGCATGGGGGTTGGGGGGGAAAGATAGCATGGGGGTTGGGGGGAAAGATAGATAGCATGGGGGTTGGGGGGAAGATAGCAGGGGTTGGGGGTGTAACAGTAAGGGGTGGGAAAGATAGCATGGGGGTTGGGCGGGTAAAGATAGCATGGGGTTGGGGGGGATAGACAGTAAGGGGATGGGGAAAGATAGCATGGGGGTTGGGGGGTAGACAGTAAGGGGTGGGGAAAGATAGCATGGGGGTTGGGGGGGTAACAGTAAGGGGGTGGGGGAAAGATAGCATGGGGGTTGGGGGGTAGACAGTAAGGGTGGGAAGATAGCATGGGTTGGGGTAAAGATGAGATGGGGGTTGGGGGGTAACAGTAAGGGGATGGGGAAAGATAGCATGGGGGTTGGGGGTAGACATGGGTGGGAAAGATGCATGGGTTGGGGGTAATAGGGTGGAAAGATAGCAGGGGGTGGGGGGGAAAGAAGCATGGGGGTTGGGGGGGGAACGGGTGGGGAAGTAAGGGGACATGGGGATTGGGGGGGGGGAAATAGCAGGGGGTTGGGGGGAAAGATGCATGGGGGGGGGGGCGTGAGGGGGG
>JACEEZ010014462.1:7500-17500 GCA_016584305.1 Chionoecetes opilio
CTACTACTACTACTACTACTACCACCACCACCACCACCCCACCACCACCACTCACCACCAACCACCACCACCACCACCACCACCACCACCCCTACTACTACTACTCTACTACGACTACTACTACTACTACTACTACTACTACTACACTACTATTTTATTACCACTACTACCTACTACTACTACTACTACCACCCCAAAACCACCACCACAGCCACCACCACCACCCACCACCACCACCACCCCACCACCACCACCACCACCACTACTCACTACTACTACTAATTGACGACTACCAACTACCACTACTGTATTGCATATATATGGATGAACTGAATATTCGTATATGTTGCGTGTGTGTGTGTATGTATATCTGTATGGTATGTGTGTCAGTATGTGCATATATGTGTATATGTGTTATGTGTGTACTATATGCATATGTTTGTATGTCTGTGATGTTTATGTCTGTAGTGTTATAAGATGTATAATGTATGTATGTTTTTTTTGTGGTGTACACATTCACGTTACAAAAGTAGTATATATTTTACTACACAGAAAACAAACAGCCAACTGATTGACTGCTCAAGCGACATAAACTTCATATCTGAACATGTCTGTCAGGGAGCCTTGGCTCGACAGAGCACCCAAAAAAAAAAAACCCCGTGCCAACGACACTTTTTATGTAATTACTGAATGTATATATTTACTATAGTCTATTCACTTAAGCCTGGATTCCTGGGCTGGGGCGGCTCGATGCTAGGCGGTATGTAACGACGTTCGCTGATTGCTGATAGACCTCGGGCTGGGTGGTGATGGTGGTGGTACTTGTCCTAGCCGCAAACCCAAAACCCTTGCGTTGCCCATCAAAAATATTCATATTTCCTTGGCTTTACTCTCTCTTACACAAGATAGGGCCTATTTTGTTTGGCATCAGTAACATCGGCAGTGATTGTTCAACAACAACACGCCTTCATAACTCATAGGGTAGAAAATCAATCATACTGACTATTCACAGATAGTAGGCGACTTTTAGGTTTTCAGTGCCTTGAATGTTGTACTCCTACCCCGATTGAACCAAGCTACCAGATAATTTTATGAAAGCTGAGGCCTACATCGTGTTCACTAATACATTGCTGCATATCATAAGCATAAAAAAATTATCAGTAAGACGCACTACTATTAGATAATTAAAGGAAAGTAAAAGAGTGTATAAACTTTATTGTCTTGCTTATTTTGGCTTCACTCGCTCTAAATCATAGGTTTTGGTCACATTCATTTGTCAAGAACTGTTTCAAAATCCTTATACTTTTCCGCTTCCTTTGGTGTGTAGCACGTACCAATAAGGAAAATAGGTAAGGTGGTCAAATGGCTAAGAAAGGTTAAACTGTTTCAAAAACTGGGTGTGCCGGACGGTTGGAGCCTCTGATAGATCTCCCGAAAACAGTCTCTCCTATATAGTGACAATGCTCACCCGTCACTGTGCCAGTTTTGCAGTAGGGTAGTTTTTAACTTTCTTATCCATTTTGACCAACTACTCTTTTCCTTATTGGTACGGGCTACTACCACTGAAGCGGAAAAGTATAGAGGATTTTGAAACAGTTCTGAAAATTGAATGTGACGCAAAACTTTGGAGTTAGAGCGATTGGCATAATAAGCAGAAATATGTTTATACACTCTTTTACTTTCGCTTTATTATTCTTAATATTAGTGTAGTCTTACTGTATTTTTTTTTATACCATCATATGCAGCAATGTAATTATGAACGACGATGGTAAACTCAGCTTTCATAACTATTATCTGGTACTTGGTTATATCGGGTAGAGTACAACATTTCATGCACTGAAAACCTAAAAGTCCGCCTACTCTTGTAGATATCCCGTCATGCTTTATTTTTACCTATTAGTTTAAATGGCGTGTGTGTTGTTTGAAACAATCACTGCCTGATTTTAACTGATGCAAACAAAAATAGGCCTATCTGTGTAAGAGATGAGTAAAGCCAGAATATGAATATTTTTTCTGAGGCAATGCAAGGGTTTTGGTTTGCGCAACAAAGTGTACTATCCACCACCATCGACACCTGCCCGAGGCTATCAGGCCAATTCGGCGGCGTCCGTTACATACTCGCCTAGGCATCCGGAGCCGCTCCCAGGAATCCACAGCTTATGAATAGACTATAGTAATGGCAAGAATAAACTTTTCCTTTACTTAACTTACTTACTTACTTACTTACTACTAATACTACTAACTACCACCACCACCACCACCACTAAACTACTACTAGTACTACTACTACTACTCATCGTTGCCCCGTTCATATCTCTTACGTGCATTGGGAAGCCACCACGGGATCGAACCCGGGACTTCTCGGTTGTGAGCCGAGCGTGCTAACCTCTACACTACGGAGTGAGTGTGTGTGTGTGTGTGTGTGTGTTTTAGTGGTTGCAGTATATTTGTTTTTCATGATCGTCATTCTCCTGTTGTTGTCTCCTTGTTGCATATTCTTCTTCTCATTTTTTCTTCCTTTTTTGTTTTGTAGTCCTCCTTTTTCTCTTCCTTTTTTGTTTTGTAGTCCTCCTTTTTTATTTCTTCCTTTTTTGTTTTGTAGTCCTCCTTTTTCTCTTCCTTTTTTGTTTTGTAGTCCTCCTTTTTCTCTTCCTTTTTTGTTTTGTAGTCCTCCTTTTTTATTTCTTCCTTTTTTGTTTTGTAGTCCTCCTTTTTCTCTTCCTTTTTTGTTTTGTAGTCCTCCTTTTTCTCTTCCTTTTTTGTTTTGTAGTCCTCCTTTTTCTCTTCCTTTTTTGTTTTGTAGTCCTCCTTTTTCTCTTCCTTTTTTGTTTTGTAGTCCTCCTTTTTCTCTTCCTTTTTTGTTTTGTAGTCCTCCTTTTTCTCTTCCTTTTTTGTTTTGTAGTCCTCCTTTTTCTCTTCCTTTTTTGTTTTGTAGTCCTCCTTTTTCTCTTCCTTTTTTGTTTTGTAGTCCTCCTTTTCTCTTCCTTTTTTGTTTTGTAGTCCTCCTTTTTCTCTTCCTTTTTTGTTTTGTAGTCCTCCTTTTTCTCTTCCTTTTTTGTTTTGTAGTCCTCCTTTTTTATTTCTTCCTTTTTTGTTTTGTAGTCCTCCTTTTTTATTTCTTCCTTTTTTGTTTTGTAGTCCTCCTTTTTCTCTTCCTTTTTTGTTTTGTAGTCCTCCTTTTTCTCTTCCTTTTCTGTTTTGTAGTCCTCCTTTTTCTCTTCTTCCTTTTCTTCTACATCTTCGTTTCTCTTTTCTTCTTCTCTTTCCTCTTCTACTTTTTTTGTTCTTGTTCTTTTTCTTTTTCTTTCCATTTTCATGTCATCAACATTATCTTCTGCGTCTGCTATTTCTCCTCCTTCCTTTTAACACACACAAAAAAAAAACATTACGACTTGCAACTCTACTGTCTCTACTACTGGCTCTTTGTATCCCCTTTATAGATCCCTTCAGTACGTCCTCCTTCTCCTTCTATCCCTTCTTCAGGAAAGGCTTGCCGCTCCTCCCTTACTACCGTACTCCTTCATCTTCTTACCCATTTACATCCCTAAATACCTCTCTTCTTTTTACACGCTTCATATTCCTTAATAAATTATGTACTACTCCAGAGGTGGTGTTGGTGGAAGAGGAGGAGATGTAGGTGGAAGAGGAGGATGTGGTGGTTGTGGAAGAGATGGTTGTGAAGGAGGAGGAAGAGGTAGAGAGGTAAATGGTGAAATACTCTAATACGTACATCTTCTTCTTCTTCTTCTTTTTACCCCTTTAATATCTCCCTTAATACTCGTACTCCTCCTTCTCTCCCTTCGTCAGGAAAGGGTTGCCGTTCCTGCCGCCCATGGACCGGCTTCACGACCGTCTGGTGGAGGCGGGACTCATCAACCACTGGCTGGACGAGCTCTTCGAGACCTCCATGAAGAAGGCGCGACAGGAGGCGGTCAAGGCCAAGGAGAGGGGGGACGCGGATGATGGGTCGCTGCTGCAGGATGAGGTGAGGAGGAGGTGGTGGTGGAAGTGGGGGAGGAGAAGAAGGAAGAGGAAGAGGAGGAAGAGGTGGTTGTGGAGGAGGATGTGGTGATGGTGAAGGAGGAGGAGAAAGGAAGGGGAGGAGGAGGAAGAGGAAGAGGAGGAAGAGGATGTGGTGGAAGGAAAACGAGGAGGAGGAGGAAGGAAGAGAAAAAGAGGATGGTGGAGGAGGAGGAGGAGGAGGAGGAGGAGGAGAAGGAGGAGGAGGAGGAGGAGGAGGAGGAGGAGGAGGAGGAGGAGGAGGAGGAGAGGAGGAGGAGGAGGAGGAGGAGGAGAAACAAAAAATAACAATAATGATAACTAATAAAATTCACCACCATACCACAACAACAATCAAAATCTTACTGAATACCATGGGTCCCTTTGTTCCTTCAGGGTGACGGCGGACAGAGGACGCTGGTGTTGAGTCTGAACCACCTGCAGGGCGCCTTCTACCTGCTCTTCTTCGGGGTGGGCAGCGCCTCACTCTTCCTGGCGGGGGAGGCCCTGGTGGCGCACTCCCTCCCCACCCGCCGCCCCTCCTGATAACCTGAAGGAAAAGGAGGAAGGAAATGAAGAAGGAAAAGAAGATGATGGAGGAAGAGGAGGAAGAAGAGGTGGCGCCTTGTAGCGTTGTCTCCTGAAGGCGCAACACAAATCTTTACATTGCCGCACCGCCACCCCTCCTTGTAACGTTGTCTCCTGAAGGCGCAACACAAATCTTTACATTGCCGCACCACCACCCTCCCTGTAACGTTGTCTCCTGAAGGCGCAACACAAATCTTTACATTGCCGCACCGCCACCCCTCCCTGTAACGTTGTCTCCTGAAGGCGCAACACAAATCTTTACATTGCCGCACCACCACCCCTCCCTGTAACGTTGTCTCCTGAAGGCGCAACACAAATCTTTACATTGCCGCACCGCCACCCCTCCCTGTAACGTTGTCTCCTGAAGGCGCAACACAAATCTTTACATTGCCGCACCGCCACCTCTCCCTGTAACGTTGTCTCCTGAAGGCGCAACACAAATCTTTACATTGCCGCACCGCCACCCCTCCCTGTAACGTTGTCTCCTGAAGGCGCAACACAAATCTTTACATTGCCGCACCACCACCCTCCCTGTAAACGTTGTCTCCTGAAGGCGCAACACAAATCTTTACATTGCCGCACCACCACCCCTCCCTGTAACGTTGTCTCCTGAAGGCGCAACACAAATCTTTACATTGCCGCACCGCCACCTCTCCTGTAACGTTGTCTCCTGAAGGCGCAACACAAATCTTTACATTGCCGCACCGCCACCCTCCCTGTAACGTTGTCTCCTGAAGGCGCAACACAAATCTTTACATTGCCGCACCGCCACCCCTCCCTGTAACGTTGTCTCCTGAAGGCGCAACACAAATCTTTACATTGCCGCACCACCACCCCTCCCTGTAACGTTGTCTCCTGAAGGCGCAACACAAATCTTTACATTGCCGCACCACCCCTCCTTATAGCGCGCGCGGTCTTCTGAAAGCGCAAACAAAATCTTTACATTGCCGCGGCCTAACAGATAGATAGAAGATAGACAAATATACAGACAGACAGATAGCCCTGCTTTCTTATAACGCTGTCTTCTGAAAGCGCAAAGATAATATTTACATTATGTAGTACGTACATACACACAGAAAAACAGACAAATAGACAGATAGATGGGCAGATAGATAGATAGATAGATAGACAGACAGACAGACAGACAGACAGATAAACAGACAAACAAACAGATAGACAGACAGACAGACAGACACACAAGGGTTTATTGAGTCATAATTTACATATTTTTTCCATGCCAGAATAAAATCCTGAAAAATAACTCATAATTACACATTAAAAGAAACATCAAAATGACCTTAACAGCAAAATATAGACACGTATCATACACGAACACATCAGTTCATGTTTAGTCTAAAAAATGTATATATATATATTTTTTCTTTTTCTTGAATAACTAAGATTTCAGATGTTATTAATGTATATAGACTTGTAGTAGTTACCGTAAACCATTAACATTTTCAAGGTATTTTGGGTTGTTGAATTTGAATAAGATTTCAGATGTTTTTTCACTGTATATATAGACTTGTAGTAGTTACCGTAAATCATTAACATTTTCAAGGTATTTTGGGATGTAGAATGACTATTTTTAACTTATGGGTATATGTTTTTTGCATGACTAAGATTTCAAATGTTTTTTTTATGTATATACTATAGATTTGTAGATACAGTAAACCATTAACATCTTCTAAGTACTTTGGGGATGTAAAATTACCGTTAATAACCTGTGTGAAGCCTTTGTATATCGATAATGTTGTTTATCTTATTTACATGTAGCTATTTATACACAACATCAAAATTGACCACAACAACCCAAAATGAAACATTCTTATTGAACACAAACATGTCAATACATGTTAAAAGTTTCGAAAATGTGTACATCATTTTTGCATAACTAACATATGTTTTTTTTAAATGTATATATACATTTTTAGTACTTACTGTAAATCCTTAACATCTTCTCTAAGTATTTTCGGGATGTAGAATGACCATTACTAACCTATAGGACACTTTGTAAATCGATAATGGTATTTACTTTATTTACATATGGCTACTAAGTATATATTTAACGAAGATGTATAAGTATATATTAATGTATATATTTATATTATTCTTGAATAAATATATATATATATATATAACGAAAATGTATATATATATCTTTTTTTGCATGACTAAGATTTCAAATGGGTTTTTATGATGTATATAGATTTGTAGTACTTACTGTAAATCATTAACATTTTCTTAAGGTACTTCGGGATGTAGAATGACCATTACTAACCTGTAGGACCCTTTGTAAATCGATAATAATATTTACCTTATTTACATGTAGCTGTCAAGTATACATTTACCGAAGACCTTCCTGCCAAGTGATAGATTTCCTTGCATGCATTCTACATTCTCTACCTCTTTCTACAATCTCTTACTGTCTACTTTATAGGGACTGGCAGCTAGCGGGCTTTGTGTTACCTCTTCTTTTTTTTGCCCTTGGCCAGTCCTTTGTGGTGTAAAAAATAATGCTTCGGGTTTATAGCAGTGTTGATTTAGTAGCCTAATTTAATGCCCCGTTTTGAAGATATTGGTTGTTGGTAAATATCTTGTATGTTATGGTGGTAAAGTCTTCGTCGGAAATCGAATACGGTTCTCTAGTTATTAGTTTAGTTAGGTTGTCATGAGTCCATTATTTATTATTAATTAGTCCATTATTAGTTATTAATTTAGCGCTTGGCTCAGTGGCCTAAACAATAAAGGAATTTAATTAAAACTCAACGTAGTAAAATTTATAGAGGGACAATATTTGACCACTGACGGAGAATGTACTATTATTACTACTACTACTACTACTACTACTACTACTACTACTACTACTACTACTACTACTACTACTACTACTATTACTATTACTATTACTACTACTACTACTACTACTATTACTATTACTATTACTATTACTATTACTACTACTACTACTACTACTACTATTACTATTACTATTACTATTACTACTACTACTACTATTACTACTACTACTACTACTACTATTACTACTTTTTTTTTTTTTTTTTTTTTTTTTTTTTTTTTTCTATTACTACTACTACTACTACTACTACTACTACTACTACTACTACTACTATTACTACTACTACTACTACTACTACTACTACTATACTATACTACTATACTACTACTACTACTACTACTACTACTACTATACTACTACTACTACTATTACTACTACTACTAATACTACTAATACTACTTTCTAATTATACATCAATATACTTTCTTTTGGTAGACTTGACAAAGAAAATTCATGATTTGTTATATTTGGAAGATAAAAAGAACTTCAAGAATCAATGTTCGAAGTTAAAAAAAGTCTCGGTTATAATAGAAAATCCACTTTTTGGGGACTGTTTTGATGGGTTTGGGCTGAAAGACACGGAGAGAGAGAGAGAGAGAGAGAGAGAGAGAGAGAGAGAGAGAGAGAGAGAGAGAGAGAGAGAGAGAGAGAGAGAGAGAGTTTTCAATGACAATAATAAAACAAAAACTTGCCATATTTATTCGTGTTACTTCCAATAACACAAACCATAACAAAACAATAACATTAAGAGTTCCGCAATAATTTACACACACCTCGGGAAGGACTCTTGCTTAGCTTTGGTGTGTGTGTGTGTGTGTGTGTGTGTGTGACTTGTACGGGACGCGTTGTGTACCGAAAGACTGGCTGCTGCGACACTGCAAAACTGACCTCGCGTCCTACTTAAGGGATCGTCAAGGTCATTTCGTCATTAAGGGTCGTTCTCGTAGGGCTCGTTAAGGGTCGTTCAAGGTCGTTAGAGTTGGTGAAGCAGTGTCGTCGTTTGGTAAGGTGATTAAAGGGTCATCTTGTTAAGTTACAATGTAGATCTAGACAATAGATATGTTTTATTGGGGTGCGGCTTTTGGGTGTGTGGAATAGCATGGGTGGGAGGGTGGGTTTGGGACAGGAGTGGATAAGGCAGTGGATGCGTTGAGGGTCGATCCATTAGAGAATTGTTGTGGGTGTTGAGGGGATTGTGTAGTACTTCATGTTTACTGACGTGTGTGTGTGTGTGTGTGTGTGTGTGTGTGTGTGTGAGGGGATAAGGGAGGAGTCTGTCACTTGTCCCCGATCAGCGAATCTGTACCCAAGCCTGGTTGACTGAGTGTACTAAAAGACTAGAAGCTCTCATGTATTCAGAGACCATCATCATCATCATCATCATCATCATCATCATATTCGTCAACAACAACAACAACATCAAGACATGACGCTATGTATAAGAGGGAGGGTGACCACATGGGCACTGTCTGCTCCGCGACGCCCTGAAGCGGCTCCTGCTTCACACTCCCGCCTGGACGCATTATCCAGGCACAAGGCTGCTGCTGCTGTCTCCTCCGCATCGGCCAGCCTGGAGCCCCCACGCCGCGCCCTGGCCTCCTGCACGCCCCCCGTGAGGCGCTGCACGTGGGTGACAGCAGAGTGTCGTGTGCCAAGGCTATGCCCGGCAGCCAGACACACGCGCGCGCCCTGTGCACCATCCGAATAGTGACACCCCCGGCCGCTGCTTCCTGGCTCTGGCGCCTCGCCCTCGCCTTAGGTGGGCACGCCAGGCAGGGCCGTGGAGTCGTTGGTGTGGCCGTGGCCGTGGGTGTGGCCGCCGACTGCCTCCAGCCCCGCCATCACGGCGAACCCGAGCACCAGCGCCGCGAACTTGGCGAACCCGTGGCTGGGTTTGACGCGCTCGCGCTCCAGCACCTCGCAGAAGGTGACGTACAGGATGGTGCCTCCGGACACGGCCTGCAGCGCGGCGGGCACGAGCACGCCGGCGGCCGTGTCCATGTCTGAGAGGCCCGCCACCAGGGCCCCGACGAGGCCCCCGAGCGGCGAGGCTGCGGCGAAGATGGTGACGGAGATGATGAAGGGCGTGAGTGTCATGCCGGTGTGGAGGAGCTCCATGGCCATGCTGAAGGCCAGCACCGCCTTGTGGCAGCACAGCGCGCCGAACAGCACCCACACGTCCCGCGCGCTGTCCTCCAGGCCCATCACCAGGCCCTCCATCACCCCGTGGAAGGACAGCGCCGTGACCACCATCACCGTGCCCACCAGGGACAGACCCTGGGCGACGGGGTCGTGGCGGTGGTGGATGTGCACGCCCTCGCCCTCAGCCGCCTTGCCCTCCTCCTCACCCCCCTTCTCGAAGGCGCCGTTGAGGTAGCCCTGCACGGCCGCCACGCCCAGCACGGTGGCGCGGCTACACGTGCTGTGGTGCAGCTCAGACGCGCGGCTCGACGGCGACCTCTTCCTGCGCGCCTCCTTCTGCGCCTCCTCCACCGTGGCGGGGCCGTTGTGCGTCACCTGGTGAAGAAAGAAACAAGACCTCAAACCAGCTCT
>JACEEZ010014462.1:25000-59198 GCA_016584305.1 Chionoecetes opilio
AGGCAAAAGATTCGGAGCCTCCAATTCTTTTGGCGGGCTGCGTGAGCGGTGGTGCCAGTATTTATAGAACATTATACGTAACTAAGTTTTGCAATATCAAAATAATGCTGTTTCCAAGGTCTGATTTAAAATATATTTATTATCAGTGATTCTGGAAGACAATATTAGTAATGGAAGACATACATGATGTGAAAATATTGTGTTCCGCTGCTTGAAGGCGGATGAGCGGCACCGCTGCTTGATTGTAAGCTCGACCACCACCACTACCTCTGTATATTTTAATGCGTTATTTCTCGTGTTCTCTAGTTGAACTAGTTCTAACCCTCTCACGTGCCCCTCTAGTAGCTACTATATACCATCCTTCCTACAGCATCACGCTACGCCACCAACACCCTCTACAGGCCGTGTAATAGGTAGTAATTATTAGTGACTTGAAAAATAGCGCCACGACTGCGATATGTGGAAACACTTGTGGACCCCGCTATACAGATTCCACTTGTAAACTTTGCAATAGACTGTTGTCAGGGGATTGTAGCGCTATATAGGTAGGCCAGGGAGTGAAGGGGGATATAGTGAAGGGAGTAATAGGTGTGTCATGGGGTACAAAAGGGAGGAAGTAAGGAAAGCAAGGAGGTTTTATACTGCAATGTTTTCTGATAAGAGCGAGCGGAAGTGATCGACCAATGAGACGAGGTAACGTCATCGTGACGTCACGGTGACGTCACGATAACCAGACGGACGTAGCAAATACGTGAAGTGTGAACCAGGCCTGAGTCTTGAAGCTGTTGTACGTGGGGGGCAAAGGAGGGCTGGGGAGGAGGGGTTAGGTGGGGGTTTGGTAGGGGAGTAGGGGGTGGGGGAGGGTAAAGGGGGAGTGAAGGACGGAGAGTGTACAGGGGGGAAGGAGGGGTAAAGGAGGGGGGAGGGGGAGAGAGAGGAGGAGGGGATAAAGGAAGGAGGAGATAAAGGAAGGAGGGGGCAGAGGAAAGGGGGAAAGGTGGGGGGCTGTAGGAAGGGGACGGTACAGTGCAAGGTTATTATGCATACGTGTGTGGGGGGGAAGGGGAGGGAAGGGAAGGGGGGGGGAGAGCACATGTTGTTAGGGGTGAATGTTTGACAAGTTAAGATTCGCATTGATTGATAACAGCTGTGGCGTTCTCTTTAACACTTTACAATAATAATAGAAATTGTATTGTCACCCAAAGGCATACAGGAACAAGAACGAAACAACAACATAACATACAGACATGAGGAAATGAACTTGGGTAGGTTACTAAAGGAAATGCAAATTAAAAAGCAAAATTGTAAAGTTTGTTTTAACAGTATTATGCAATTGTGTTGGTGTAAAAGTAAAGCACACACACACGCACACACACACACACGCACACACACACACACACACACACACACACACACACACACACACACACACACACACACACACACACACACACACACACACACACACACACACACACACACACACACACCTTGTTAGCTTCCTATGTCGATTTTTTTTTTTTTTTGGTATCTTGTAGTTGCATGGGGCTAGGTGAAAGGATGATTATTTTCTATAGTAATTCATCAGTAGCATTCGCTCTGCAATCCAAAAAGTAAAAGCCATCACTTTCTCAGCAGAAGACTTCATTAATTTTGACTTCCTTGCAGTTACAGATTCTTGATATTTCCAATTTTTCGACTCACTTTCCTTTCATCGGGTTGGAGCGATTCACAGTCATGGCTCGTCGGAAAAAATCTTTCGGGACAGATATTACATCAAAAATAGCTAGATTGTCCATTGGTCCATTGTGCAGAGACAGTTTCCATTAAGCTACAATGAACTTCGGAACCCAGCGAACTGAAATGTTATTAATTTACCGCGTCATCAATGGCATAGCTATAACTATAGCTATTTTAATGTGTATGCTGCTATGTGCATACCTATATCACTAATAGTTTCGTGTGTGGTAACGGTGACGGGCTTCCTGGTGGAGGGTTATAATCTGCCCTGCTTTTAATGTACCGTCAGGATATTTGCCTTGACGGCCACTTGAACCCTTCACTCTCCTAATCTTCTCTCTTCTGTCGCTGTGATGCCACTCTGAAGGGGATGCCGAAGGGGAAGCTGCAGCCCTCATGAACATAAGAACATAAGAACATAAGAACATAAGAACATAAGGAAGCTACAAGAGGCTGTGAGGCCTACAAGGATAGTTCCTGTTACTTAACACTACCTACATCCACCTTTCATCCCCATCCATGACACTGTCCAGCCTCCTTTTATAACTCCCTATTGACTCCCCACTAACCACCTGACCACTGAGTCCATGCCAATCATTCACCACCCTATTTGTGAACAAGTTTTTCCCTATTTCCTTTTTAAATCTACGCTTTTCCAGCTTGAACCCGTTACTAGGACTAGGAGTTATCACTGGTCATGGAGGCGGGGACAGGGAACTAATGTAATGCTCCTTAGGGGGATAGACCAACATAGGCTTCGTGTGTATCCAGCTGCCCATTCCTGAACCACGGTGTAGGAAGGAAGGCACGTCGTAATTAGTACCGCGGCCAAATCCTCGTCAATCTCCCTGGGTGATAAGATCGTGACGCAGAGGTGGCGGATTACTGCATGATACGTCATTTAGTTAATTTTCTTTATAATTCATCATTCTCTCTCATTCTCTCATTCATTCTCTCGTGTCATTATCTCTATAATTATAGGAACTACCACGTGTAGGTCTCACAGCCTCTTGTAGCTTTCTTATGTTCTTAGAATTGCTGTACTCATGAATTCCAACTATCTGAAACAGCAAGAACTAGGGGGGCGGACACTCAGTAGAGCGCATACCTCCGCCCGAATATAAAAAAGTAAAATAAATAAATATATATATATATATATATATATATATATATATATATATATATATATATATATATATATATATATATATATATATATATATATGCAGTCAGTAGGAGCGCATACCTCCGGCCGAATATTTCATCAATTGGTTGCCATGGCAACAGTTGTCAATAGATTGCATCCAACATTAAATCAGTTCTTCCTTATACCAAATAGACTTGGTATACCGAGTTTGGTCCAAATCTATTCGTAACTTTTCGAGAAATCCTGTACACTAACAAACAGACAGACAGACAGACAGACAGATCGGGGTGAAAACATAACCCCTCCAACTTCGTTGGCGGAGGTAATTACAATGGTTATTACCTTCAAAATTCATGTCCAGTCATACAAAGAGTTGAGCTGTGTGTAAATCTAGTTTAAATGTGTGTACATAATCGCTGTGAATCTTATGTCATCAACTTTATTAGCTACCTCACTGGGTATAATATCTCTCTCTCTCTCTCTCTCTCTCTCTCTCTCTCTCTCTCTCTCTCTCTCTCTCTCTCTCTCTCTCTCTCTCTCTCTCTTTCCACAGTTTTTACTTGAGTAGGGAGAGAAAAATAACGCTTTAGTCGGTTGAGCTAGAGAAATGCATGCAGTATTATTAACTAAGGAATTACTTTTATGGTGTTCTATCGTAATGTCGTAATCAGATGAGGGTACAAACAGCTGTTGCTCGGAAGAATTATAAGATTATCCGCTGACTGCAGAGAGAGAGAGAGAGAGAGAGAGAGAGAGAGAGAGACAGGAACTACCGCGTGTAGGTCTCACGGTCTCTTGTAGCTTCCTTATTTTCTTATGTTCTTATGAGAGAGAGAGAGAGAGAGAGAGAGAGAGAGAGAGAGAGAGAGAGAGAGAGAGAGAGAGAGCCCACTATCGGTAACCACGCAGCGGCCTCATGCACCCTCTTCAGCGGTTGACAACAGCTGAACTAGATAACTCAACTTTATCACTCCGTACACATTGTTGGGGCTTTATCGTCTAGATGTAATCAGTGGTATCGCTGTGTGTGCCGCTGACCCAGCTGACTGGCACCGCTGAGCACGCCTAAGTGACTGTGTAAAGAAGCGGGAGCAAGGGAAGGCAAAAAAAATAGGAAAATGGAAATTTGGACAATATATGAGGAAAGGGGTTGAAATGTACTTAGTGGGTCTCAAATAGATGACTTCAGAGGAGGGATGGAGTATTTCCTTTTATGTTGTTGTAACGGGGCTCATTGTGAAGTCCTGGGAAATCCATCTGAAGGGTTGTCACAAGGAGGAAGCGACTGGAGTTCGAAGTCCTGCCAGGAACACTCAAGATAGATCCGTGCTGTAGCCTCTGCATTACGTAACACCATCATCACTGCTATATGGGCGATGACCTCACATTACATAAGAACATAATAAAATAAGGAAGCTACAAGAGGCTGTGAGACCTACACGTGGTATTTATATTAGTTTTTGTGCCCGTGGTAGTTCCTGTAGTGATTGATTGACTATTCTGGTCCGCTGGGGCAAAACATTACAGTATTACAGTATTAAACATTACAGAAAAAAGACATGTCAATTGAACAGGAAAATAGAGAAATATACATGTATGTACGGACACGTAAGCTGTAGGGGATATAATATAGACTACACTGTCTGCAAAGGCCTTGTGAAAATTAATGAATCGCAGTACATGTCAGCATTAGAGCAACTATTGAGAAAGAGTTAAAATTAGTTTGGTGTTCGTCCCTGACATGCAACGGCTGTCGCTGAGGACTGCCAAAGCCGCTGGTGAATGCTGATTCCTGTAAAATGACTCACAGAAACAAGTGGCCTGTCACCCCAGCACGCGGTAGTATTGCCGCCGCGATGTTGCAATGCAGGCAAGCAGTAGAGAGACTGTCGCTAGACAATTACAGTCACTCACCAGTTTGAGTGAATAATTTCATTGATTCTAGTGTATTTCTTAATGGCGCGACACAAGTCTGTCCTGTGAAGTGTGAGGGCTCAGGGCAGCGTTACGATGAAGCCAGGCAGCTGTCAGCCTGTCATTGTCGACCTAGGGTGACAGAGTCGTTTTCCAACTTACATCGTTCTTGTCGCCGTCAGTAGTGGGTGCGGGGAGAGAGCACGCCAACCCCCTGTACATAGGTACTACTTGGTCCCTTTACACCAGCGGTTGATAGGGGTTTGTAGGGTGGCGTGGATACTTACCTAGGGGGGCGTGAGCCAAGAGGAACTTTACAGGAACTACCTCGTGCAGGTCTCACGGCCTCTTGTAGCTTCCTTATTTTCTTATGTTCTTATATACTATGCTCTTAAGAGATAAAAAGGAAGTAGTGTCAAGTATTTAACATGAAGTTCGGCCTTCGCTTTAACGTGAGTGTCGCTGCGAGGGTGCGCGAAGAAAGTCTGTACAGAGAAGCAAGTGTGGCTGAAAAACTCTGCGGTGGCGCATTGCCAGGTTTTACTAACTCCCCAGACTTTTATGCAACTAAGGAGTCCCATTTGTTAACCAAGTTTTTCGTTACATTAAAATACTACACATCTAGAAGTACTGTTCATGGTTAAACTGCAGAACCTAGAAACCCAGGATCTAGCAGTCTGCAATAGAGTATAAGTATCATGCTGTCATGTTTGAGATGCTGAGATGCTGGACTGTGTGTCTCTAATCTGGACATGTAACATTGAATCATCTATAAAACTTTGGATGGACAAGGAATATCATGTCTAAAAGGTTAATATGAAGTGTAATAAGCAAATGAGTGAAGATGTACCTTGCAAATCCATCCCTTAGATAATTTTCTAGTTGCTGTTGTAATGTTTAAGCAAAATGACAATGTAAGTTAGCATGGAGGTAACATTGCAGCATCAAAGCCAAACATTATTACAATAGTTAGTGTGTATAGTAAGCCTAATGGATAAAGTTGGAAAATAAGGGTAAATTTAACTACCATCTTCAGTACTGACTTACAAACATTATTACAGTATTGTATGCCTTCTGCTTAACACTTACCTAAGACCCAGAACGTAATTTCCATTGTAATTTAGCTACTATTAGACAATTTTTAGTGAATAGGCTATAAGGAATATTTTATAGATATGACCTGTTTAGTATCCTTGTTGACTAACTAATTTGGTATATTAAGTTAGTTTTCGTAATTTTATGGCTAACAACAGACAATTTTTTATAGCAAAGGAAAGATCTGGGCGTGAAGGGGTTAAAGATATATATAAAAAAGGTGTAATTTAACTACATTTCCAATACTGACTTACAATTCATTCAGCATAATATGTATAAAGTACATGTACGCTCATATAATGTTCCTTTGGTTAACGATTCTATGGATAAAAATTGATGTATAAGTTTATCATAATAGACATATACATATGTGGCACAGGAACTACCATGTGTAGGTCTCACGGCCTCTTGTAGCTTCCTTAGTTTCTTATGTTCTTATGTTCTTATGTTCTTATGTGTAAATCTGTCTTTTTTTTCTTTCTTTTTTACATCGCAAAGGACTGGAGGTATGAATGTATATATGTATGTATGAATGATGTATATATGTATGTATGAATGATGTATATATGTATGTATGAATGATGTATATATGTATGTATGAATGATGTATATATGTATGTATGATGATGTATATATGTATGTAGAAGATGTATATATGTTGTATGATGATGTATATATGTATGTATGAATGATGTATATATGTATGTATGAATGATGTATATATGTATGTATGAATGATGTATATATGTATGTATGAATGATGTATATATGTATGTATGAATGATGTATATATGTATGTATGAATGATGTATATATGTATGTATGAATGATGTATATATGTATGTATGAATGATTATATATGTAGTATGAATGATGTATATATGTATGTATGAATGATGTATATATGTATGTATGAATGATGTATATATGTATGTATGAATGATGTATATATGTATGTATGAATGATGTATATATGTATGTATGAATGATGTATATATGTATGTATGAATGATGTATATATGTATGTATGAATGATGGTAGAGCTGCGGGCTCGTGTGTGCAGCGTCCTCGCATTCGGCAGTCAGCGGTTTCGAACCCACCAAGTTCGCCTGGCATGGTGGCGCTTTGGATAGTCAATAACCTTGTTGGTTGGTACTTGAAAGTGTCTAGCTAGGATCAATTATCTTATTCCTCCTCCGTGGTATTAATTTATGAGATAATTTGCTTTCGTTTTCTTCAATTTTATCATCTTCCACTTTTACACTAGCATTTCTGTGACTATCTTTCAAATTTGTCCTCTTTCTCTTGCTGCTTCCTTGTTATAGTTTCTTCAACATTACTTTCCTCTAAGATAAGAATACATACATACATACATACATACCTACATACATACATACATAGCATACATACGTATACCTTACTATACATACAGTACCTTATAAACATACAAGTCTCCAATCATTCACCACAGACAAAAATATTATCAACCTAGAGTACTCTTATATTTTCTGTTTTCATTCCCTATAAACTCCATGTTCAATAATTTAGTGCTATATTCTTTTTTTTCTCGTCAGTTTTCGATTATAGGGTGGTGAATGGGGGGGGCGAGCCTTCACTCTAACGGATTTTTTGGTTGAGGGGGGGGGGGGGGGGTTATTCATAATAACCCCCCCACCCCCCAAAGTATTTGATAATTTTCAGAGATTGAAAACTAGAACTGAACTACATTAATATAATTTTTTCATTAATTATAGTAAAAATTAGGGGAATCGTATACAGATAATGGGGCTAAGTGCTACCGTCATACGTAAGTCGCCACCTGCATGAGGTCGCCATCCGCCAAATATTACGAATTAGTAGTCATCACTACTGATCTTTTATGTGCCACTGAAGATGATACACAGTAGTTTGTTAATGACTGTATAATCTACCCTGCTTCAGCGTTGTTTTTATGCTTTTTTATCTGCAAGTATAGACGGTTTCAATTTCACTACTCGTTTTATTTCGGGCGACGACGACAGCGTACTACACTCAGTAAATAAACACTAGATTGCGACTCTACTGTTGGGTAGCCACTTTGTAGATATGTTTTGTATTTGTTCATTTTAGCCATAATAAGGACACAGATGAAGACACAAAATTACCGGACCTCTCCAGATAGCCCTTCTAACTTTCCATGAAATCATGATTTAGAAATGTAACTATTACGCCACACACGTCTGTAACAGAAAAAAAAGTTGTCCTGGCGACTTACCTAATGTTTATCTACTGGTATGGGTTGGCAAGTTTATGGATAATATAAATAGGGGAACGTGGATATACTCTAACTAAGCAAAGGCGAGATATTAAAATAATACTAATAATAATAATAATATATTTTTACATCCACCCGGAGGCCTATAGTAAAAAAAAAAACGTGAATATTATTATTTTTAAAATCAAATATGGAACAGACGTTCGATAAGCCTTGACAGACTTTTATATGCATATATATACCAGATATACAAACCTGACCAGACTAGAATGCAGTCAAAAACGTTTATCATGGTGTTTCAATCATAGGCGACTCACTCTCTGACATAACAACAAAAAAAAAAAAAAGAACTCACTCACAACTTCTTTCAACCTGCCGTTTTACCTAAAAATGACATGAACTAACCATTGATAGAAGAGAGAGCGAGGAGAGAGAGAGAAGAGAGAGAGATGAGAGAGAGAGAACCAACCTACTCTATCAAACTACACGTGAACGCGTACTGGCTTTATCGTGTTCTTATTCATACCATTTTTTTTTCCTTATTTCCCTTCGAGTGTTATCGATGGGCAGGCTGCTGATGCGGGTTTCACACTTCCCGTCTTTGCTACGTCCCGTCTTGCCAACGGACGTCACGTGACGTCACTTCCTGCTTGTGTGACCTTGAAAGACTTGCGTCTGGTCCAAAGATTCGGATCCTCCATTCTTTTGGCGCTGCGTGAGCGGTGTGCCAGTATTTTATAGAACTTATACGTAACTAAGTTTTGTCAATTTAAAAAAAAAAAAAAAAAAACAAAATACTGCTGTTTCCAAGGTCTGATTTAAAATATATTTATTATCAGTGATTTCTGGAAGACAATATTAGTAAGGAAGACATACATGATGTGAAAATATTGTGTCCCGCTGCTTGAAGGCGGATGAGCGGCACCGCTGCTTGATTGTAACCTCGACCCACCACCACTACCTCTGTAAATATTTTTAATGCGTTATTTCTCGTGTTCTCCTAGTTGGGAACTAGTTCTAACCCTCTCACGTGCTCTAGTAGCTCTATATACCATCCTTCTACAGCATCACGCTACGCCACCAAACGACCCTCACAGCCGTGTAATGGTATAATTAATTAGTGACTTGAAAAGAGCGCCACGACGGCGATATGTGGAAACACTTTGTGGACCCGCTATACAGATTCCCCTTGTACCTTGCAATAGACTGTTCAGGGTTGTAACGCTATATAGGTAGCAGTGGAAGTGAAGGGATATAGTGAAGGAGTAATAGGTGTGATCCATGGGGTAACAAAAGGGAGGAATTACGGAAAGCAAGAGGTTTTTATACTGCAATGTGTTCCTGATAAAGCGAGCGAAGTGATCGACCAATGAGACGAGGTAACGTCATCGTGACGTCACGGTGAACGTCACGGCATAACCAGACGGACGTAGCAAATACGTGAAGGTGTGAACCAGGCCTGCGTCCTTAAGCGGTTGTACGTGGGAGCAAGGAGGGCTGGGGAGGATGGTTTAGGTGGGGGTTTGGTTAGGGGAGTAGGGGGTGGGGGAGGGTAAAGGGGAGTGAAGGACGGAGAGTGTATCAGGGGGGAAAGAGGGGTAAAGATTGGTTGGAGGGGGAGAGAGAGGAGGGAGGGCTAGGAAAGGAGGGGGATAGCAAAGGAAGGAGTGGGCAGAGGAAAGGGGGAAAGGGTGGGGGGGTGTAGGAAGGGGACGGGTACAGTGCAAGGTTATTATGCATACTTTGTGTGGGGGGGAAGTGGAGGGAAGGGAAGGGGGGGGAGAGCACATGTTGTAAGGGGTGGAATGTTGACAAGTTTAAGATTCGCATTGATTGATAACAGCTGTGGCGTTCTCCTTTAACACTTTACAATAATAATAGAAATTGTATTGTCACCCAAAGGCATCCAGGAACAAGAAGGAACAAACAGACATAACATAGAGACCTGAGGAAATGAACTTGGGTAGTTACTAAAAGGAAATGCAAAATTAAAAAGCAAAATTGTTAAAGTTTGTTTTTTAACAGTATTATGCAATTGTGTTGTGGTAAAAGTAAAGCACACACACAACGCACACACACACACACGCACACACACACAACACACCACACAACACACACACCACAACACTCACACACAACACCTTGTTAGCTTCCTATGTCGATTTTTTTTTTTTTTGGTATCTTGTAGTTGCATGGGGCTAGGTGAAAGGATGATTATTTTCCTATAGTATTTCCATCAGTAGCATTCGCTCTGCAATCCAAAAAGTAAAAGCCTTCATCACTTTCTTCAGCATAAGACTTCAATTAATTTTGTGACATTCCTTGCAGTTACAATTCTTGATATTTTTCATTTTTCGACTCACTTTCTTTCAATCGGGTTGGAGCGATTCACAGTCATGTCCTCTCCGGCAAAACTCTTTCGGGACAGATATTACCATAAAAATAGCTAGATTGTCCATAGGTCCATTGTGCAGAGACAGTTTTTCCATTTAATCTACAATGAACTTCGGAACCCCGCGAACTGAAATGTTAATTAATTTACCGCGTCATCAGTGGCATAGCCATAACTATAGCTATTTTAATGTGTATGCTGCTATGTGGCATACCTATATCATAATAGTTTTCGTTTGTGGTACGGGACGGGCTTTCCTGGTGGAGGGGTTATAATCTGCCCTTGCTTTTAATGTCCCGTCAGGATCTTTGCCTTGAACGGCCACTTGAACACTTCACTCTCCTAATCTTCTCTCTTCGTCGCTGTGATGTCCCACTCTGAAGGGGATCCGAAGGTGGGACTGCAGCCATCATGAACATAAGAACATAAAACAAAGAACATAAGAACATAAGGAAGCTACAAGAGCTGTGAGACCGTACAAGGATAGTTCCTTTTACTTACCTACCTACATCCACCTTTCATCCCCATCCATGTACACTGTCCAGCCTCCTTTTATAACTCCCTATTGACTCCTCACTAACCACCTGACCACTGAGTCCATTCCAATTCATTCACCACCCTATTTGTGAACAAGTTTTTTCCCTATTTCCTTTTTAATCTACGCTTTTCCAGCTTGAATCCGTTACTAGGACTAGGAGTTATCACTGGGTCATGGAAGGCTGGACAGGGGGACTAATGTAATGCTCCATGGGGATAGACCAACATATGCTTCGGTGTGTATCCAGCTGCCCATTCCTGAACCACGGTGTTAGGAATGCACGTCGTAATTAGTACCGCGGCCAAATCCTCGTCATCTCCCTGGGGATAAGATCGTGACGCAAGGTGCGATTACTGCATGATACGTCATTTAGTTAATTTCTTTATAATTCATCATTCTCTCTCATTCTCTCCTTCATTTCTCTCGTATCATTATTCTCTATAATTATAGGAACTACCACTTGTAGGTCTCACATCCTCTTGTAGCTTCCTTAATGTTCTTATGTTCTTATAATTGCTGGTCTCATGAATTCCAACTATCTGAAACAGCAAGAACTAGTCGGCGCGGGCATCAGTAGAGCGCATACCTCCGCCCGAATATAAAAATAAAAAAATATATATTATATATATATAATATATATATATATTATATCATATATATATTATATATATATATATATATATTATTATATATATAGATATAGATATATATATATATATATATATATATATATATATATATATATATGCAGTCAGTAGGACGCATACCTCCGGCACGAATATTGCAATCAATTGTTGCCATGGCAACAGTTTGTCATAGATTGCATCCAACATTAAATCGTTCTTCCTTATACCAAATAGACTTGGTATACCGAGTTTTGGTCAAATCTATTCGTACCTTTTCGAGAAATCCTGTACACTACAAACAGACAGACAGACAGACAGACAGATCGGGGTGAAAACATAACCCCTCCAACTTGTTGGCGGAGGTAATGACATGGTTATTACCTTCAAAATTCATGTCAGTCATACAAAGAGTTGAGCTGTGTGTAAATCTAGTTTAAATGTTGTATACAATCATCGCCGTGAATCTTAAGGTCTCAACTTTAATTAGCTACCTCACTGGTAAAAGCCCCCTCCCCCTCTCCCTCGTCCCTCTCTCTCCTCTGCTCTTCCGCTCGCTTAGCGCGTCCCCCCCTCTCCCTCTCTCCTACTCGCTCCCCAACGCTCCCTCTCCGGGTCCCCGAAAAAAAAAATCATCACTTCCCCTCCTATCCCCCCCGCTTAGGTCCCCATTCGGTCGGGAACCCGCGCCCTCCTCTCCTTGTCCTTTCCCAGACCGCTTCCTCCTCACCACCCCGCACCGCCCATCTCACATCTTTCTCCCTCTGTCGCGTCCCTCACTTCTCGCCTCGACCTGTCCCAGGTTCATCTCGGGCGTCCCCTCTCCCTCTCCTTCGACGCTTGCTACTCTCTTCTTTCCTCGCTTCGCATTCCCCCCGTTTGCCCGTACCCCTCTTTCACGACCACAAGTCTCTCGCATCTCTCTCTCTCTCTCTCTCTCCTCTCTCTCTGGCTCATCTCTCTCTCTCTCTCCTCTCTCTCTCTCTCTTTCTTTTCCACAGTTTTTACTTGAGTAGGGGATAGAAAATAACGCTTTAGTCGGTTGAGCTAGAGTCAATGGCTCAGTATTATTAACTAAGGAATTACTTTTATGGTGTTGCTATCGATGTCGTATCAGATGTAGGTACAACAGCTGTTGCTCGGAAGAATTATAAGATTATCCGCTGACTGGTGGACGAGAAGAGAGAGAGACTAGAGAGAGACAGGACTACGCGTGTAGGTCCCTCACGGTCTCTTGTATCTTCCTTATTTTTCTTAGTTCTTATTAGAGAGAGAGAGAGAGAGAGAGAGAGAGAGAGAGAGAGAGAGAGAGAGAGAGAGATGAGAGAGAGGAGAGCCCACATCGGGTAACCACGCAGCTGCCTCATGCATGACTCTCTTCAAGCGGTTGACAACAGCTGAACTAGATTAACTCTACTTTATCACTCCGTCACTTGTTGGGGCTTTTAATCTGTCTAGATGTAATCAGTGGTATCGCTGTGTGTGCCCGCTGACCCAGCTGACTGGCACCGCTGAGCACGCCTAGTGACTGTGTAAAGAAGCGTTAGCAAGGGGAAGGCAAAAAAAAATAGAAAATGGAAATTTTGACAATATAATGAGTAAAGGGGTTGAAATGTACTTAGTGGGTCTCCAAATAGATTGACTTCAGAGGAGGGATGGAGTATTTCCTTTTTATGTTGTTGTAACGGGTCTCATTGTGAAGTCCTGGGAAATCCATCTGAAGGGTGTCACAAGGAGGAAGCGACTGGAGTTCGGAAGTCATGTCAGGAAAACTCAAGATAGATCCGTGCTGTAGCCTCTGCCTTACTAACCCCATCATCACTGCTATATGGCGATGAGCCTCACATTACATAAGAACATATAAAATATGGAAGCTACAGAGGCTGTGAGACCTACACGTGATAGTTATATTAGTTTTTGTGCCGTGGTATGCCTGTGGTGATTGCTTGACTATTCGGGTCCGCTGTGGCAAAACATTACAGTATGAAGTATTACCATTAAAGAAAAAAGACATGTCAATTGAACAGAAAATAGAGAAATATACATGTATGTACGGCACCCGTAATCTGTAGGGGATATAATATAGACTACACTGTCCTGCAAGGCCGTGTGAAAATTAAAGAGTCGCAGTACATGTCAGCATTCGATGCAACTATGAGAAAGAGTTAACATTAGTTTGGGGGTTTGGTTCGTCCTGAAATGCAACGCTGTCCGCTGAGGACTGCCACAAGCCGCTGTGAATGCTGATTCCTGTAAAATACTCACAGAAACAAGTGGCCTGTCACCCCAGCCCGCGGTATTATTGCCGCCGCGATGTTGCAATGCAGGCAAGCAGTAGAGAGACTGTCGCTAGACAAATTACATCCACTCACCAGTTTTGAGTGAATAATTTCATTGATTCTAGTGTATTTTTCTTAATGGCGCGACACAAGTCTGTCCTGTGAAGTGTGAGGGCCTCATGGCAGCGTTACGATGAAGCCAGCAGCTTCAGCCTTGTCATTGTCGACCTAGGTGACAGAGTCCGTTTTTCCAATTCCATCGTTCTTGTCCCGTCAGTGAGTGGGTGCGGGAGAGAGCACGCCAACCCCCTGTACATAGGTACTACTTGTCCCGTTAACACCAGCGGTTGATAGGGTTTGTAGGGTGGCGTGGATACTTAACCTGGGGGGCGTGGGGGGGGGGGGCGAGCCAAGAGGAACTTTACAGTAACTACCTCGTGCAGGTCTCACTGCCTCTTGGTAGCCTTCCTTATTTTCTTATGTTCTTATATACTCTGGCCTCTTAAAGATAAAAAGAAGTAGTGGTCAGTATTTACATGAAGTTCGGCCTTCGCTTTAACGTGAGTGGCGCTGCGAGGGTGCGCGAAGAAAGTCTGTACAAGAAGCAGTGTGGCTGAAAAACTCTGGCTGTGGCGCATGCCCAGTTTACTAACTCCCCAGTACTTTTATGCAACTAAGGAGTCCCATTTGTTAGCAACCAAGTTTTTCGTTACAATTAAAATACTACACTCTAGAAGTACTGTTTTCATGGTTTAACTGCAGAACCTAGAAACCCAGGATCTATCGTCTGCAATAGAAGTTAAGGTATCATGCTGCTGCTTTGGAGATGCTGGAGGCTGGACTGTGTGTCTCTAATATGGACATGTAACATTTAATCATCTATAAAACTTTTGGATTGACACGGAATATCATGTCAAAAGGTTAATATGAAGTGTAAATAAGCAAATGAGTGAAGATGTCCTTTGCAATCCTCCCTTAGCTATTTTCTAGTTGCTCTTGTTTGTAATGTTTAAGCAAAATTGACAATGTATTTAACATGAGGTACATTGGCAGCATCAAAGCCAAACATTCTATACAATAGTTAGTGTATATAGTCAAGTGTATTAGTAAGCCTAATGGATAAAGTTGGAAAATAAGGGTAAATTTAACTACTAACATCTTCAGTACTGACTTACAAACATTATTACAGTATTGTATGCCTTCTGCTTAACCTTACCTAAGACCAGAACGTAATTTCCATTGTAATTTATCTACTATTAGACAATTTTTAGTGAATAGGCTATAAAGAATATTTTATAGTATATTGACGCTGTTTATTATCCTTGTTGCTACTAATTTGGTATATTAAGTTAGTTTCGTAATTTTATGGCTAACAACAGACAATTTTTATAGCAAAGGGAAAGATCTTGGGCGTGAAAAAAAAAAAAGGGTTAAAGTATATATAAAAAAGGTGTATTTACTACATTTCCAATACTGAACTTACAATTCATTCGGAATATATGTATATAAGTACATGTACTCCGCTCATATAATGTTCCTATTGGTTAACGATTCTAATGGATAAAATTGATGTATAAGTTTATCATGATAGACTCTTATACATATGTGGGCACAGAACTACCGAGTTATTCTCACGGCCTCTTGTAAGCTTCCTTAGTTTTCTATGTTCTTATGTTCTTATGTGTAAATCTGTCTTTTTTTTCTTTCTTTTTTACATCGCAAAGGACTGGAGGTATGAATGTATATATGTATGTATGAATGATGTATATATGTATGTATGAATGATGTATATATGTATGTATGAATGATGTATATATGTATGTATGAATGATGTATATATGTATGTATATATGTATGTACACGCCACCAAAGTCACTTACAGGAGTTTACATAAGTTTGAGGTAAGTTGATCGTGATAGATATATACATTACGTGCAAGTCTGTCATGATGGATACAACTGTAACTAACAGGAGGGTACATCTGTGTCTCAAAGCCTCCTTAATACTTTAATCTGACCTTGGGCACGCTGATAACACCATGATAAGAATGCAACACTGCCTTCGTTGTTAGGGGGTGAGGGAGGGTTATGGGCCGTATGTATGGGAGGATAAGGGTGTGATTCCTGGTTGTGTTCTGTGTATGGTTGCAAAAGTGGTGTGATGTGGGAATGACTTGAGCAATGTTATCAGGTGTACCGTGTGTTCAGTCGCAGCCCAACCGTGGAACCAAGCAGTAGGTATGTGGTAAGTAGTAGTAGTTTGTAGTAAGTTTGTGTTTGAAGTAGTAGCAGTAATAATCAGACATTAGGTTTTTAGAAAATAGTAGTAGTTTATAGTATGTTTGTAGTAGCAGTAATAATCAGGCAGTAGGTTTGTAGAAAATAGTAGTAGTTTATAGCATGTTTATCATGTTTATCATTATTTATTATGTTTATCACCAGGCAGTAGGTTTGTAGTAAGTAGTAGTAGTTTGTAGTAAGTTTGTAGTAGTAGCAGTAATAATCAAGCAGTATTTATGTGACGGTAGGGTGTAATTCCTTTAACCTTTAACCCCTTGAGGCCCAAAACGTAATTTCCATTGTAATTTGGCTACCATTAGACGATTTTTAGTATATATAAGAAATATTTTATAGATTTAAGTATGTGAATGTAGGGTGTAGTTCCTTGAAATTTAGTATATTATTTTGCTGCACATTGCCCACAGCTTAGCAAGACACAGAATATGTCTTTCATAACTACCATGACCCACTATAGCTATATGAAACTTCTTCAACCTGTATAACGTCAGATTTTCCCATGATGTCTTATGAGGTTAGAGGGTGGATGATACGCTTCCACCTATCTCTATCCATTGCCTCAACCTCCTCCATGCTGCCAGATCCTCTTCCACACACTGCCTCCATGTCTTCCTTGGCCCTTCCAATAAGAAACACATCATTGATTTATACTTTATATTCCTGTTCTCTTTATCCCTCATGAAGCATAGAATTATCCCTACAGCCGAACCAGACACCCATCATTCTCTCCCCACTAGGATAATAATATTCAGTGTTTTTTCCTCCTTTCAGAATGTTTAGAGGAACCAAATTTTTACCCCATCTTTTTATCCCTCATGGAAGCATAGAATTTCTCCCACACGAACACTATTATTTCTTCTCATTACACATACTATTCAGTGTCTCCTCTTCCTTTCAGAATGTTACTTTAGAGGAACACAGCTGCAAGAGTCCAGGAGGAAGGTTGTGTCTAGTACTGCCCTCTTTCCTCAAGCTGCCAAATATTCCTGACATCCCACTTCTCCTCATTCTCTCCCAGTCCTCCACCACCACCATCCCAAAGTAGTCATTTTCTCTTTCACGTAATATATAATAGAAAACTAAGGAATAGAAAGGAACATATTCTAAGTCGCAATGGCACTTCTTTTTTGCTACTGGTACGGGTAATGAGATCTGTGAAGTGGATAGAAAAGAGTATTATCGGCAGGGTCCCCTTGGTAATGCTATTGGTAATAATTGTCTAGCAAACTCCCTTCACTAGTAATGTTCTATTCATCAATAAGAATCTCCATTAGGCATGCAAGCAAATTGTTCACCACTGAATATGCATTGACGGTAGGCTGCATTGACGGCAGGCTGCATTGACGGTAGGCTGCATTGACGGTAGGCTGCATTGACGGTAGGCTGCATTGACGTCAGGCTGCATTGACGGTAGGCTGCATTGACGTAGGCTGCATTGGACGTAGGCTGCATGACGGTGGCTGCATTGACGGTGGGCTGCATTGACGGCAGTCTGCATTGACGGCAGGCTGCCCATTGACGGTAGGCTGCATTGACGCTGGCTGCATTGACGGTATGCTGCTTGACGGCAGGCTGCATTGACGGTAAGGCTGCATTGACGGCAGGCTTGCATTGACGGCAGGCTGCATTGACGGTAGCTGCATTGACGGTAGGCTGCATTGACGGCAGGCTTTGGCCTTGACGTAGGCTCATTGACGGTAGGCTGCATTGACGGTAGGCTGCTTGACGGAGGCTCATTGAACGCAGCTGCCATTGACGTAGGCTGCATTGAACGTGTGCTGCATTGTGACCGGTAGGCTGCAGTGACGGTAGGCTGCATTGACGGCAGGCTGCATTGACGGCAGGCTGCATTGACGGCAGGCTGCTTGACGGCAGGCTGCATTGACAGCAGCTGCATTGGACGCAGGCTGCATTGAACGGGCAGGCTGCATTGACGGTAGCTGCATTGACGCATCTGCATTGATTGTAGGCTGCATACGGCAGGCTGCATTGACGGCTCGGCTGCATTGACGGCAGGCTGCATTCACGGCGGCTGCATTGACGGCTAGCTGCATTGACGGCAGCTGCATTGACGGCAGGCTGCATTGCGGGATGCTGCATTGACGGCAGGCTGATTGACGGCTAGGCTGCATTGACGGCAGGCTGCATTGAAGGCAGGCTGCATTGACGGCAGGCTGCATTGACGGCAGGCTGCATGACGGCAGGCTGCAATTGACGGTAGGCTGGCATTGACGGCAGGCTGCATTGACGGCAGGGCTGCTTGACGCAGGTCTGCATTGACGGCCGCTGCATTGAAACGGTAGGCTGCATTGACGGTGGGCTGCATTGACGGTAGGCTGCATTTGACGGCAGCTGCATTGACGCAGTCTGCATTGACGGTATGGCCTGCATTGACGGTATGGACTGCATGACGGCAGGCTGCATTGACGGTAGGCTGCATTACAGGAGGCTGGCATTGACGGCAGGCTGCATTGACGGTAGGCTGCATTGACGGCGGCTGGATTGACCGGCAGGCTAGCATTGACGGTTAGGCTGCCTTGACGGTAGGCTGCATTGACGGTAGGCTGCTTGACGGCAGCTGCATTGACCGGCAGGCTGCATTGACGGCAGGCTGCATTGACGGCGGCTGCATTGACGGCAGGCTGCATTACGCAGGCTGCATTGACGGCAGCTGCATTGACGGCAGGCTGCATTGACGGCAGGCTGTGCATGACGCAGGCTGCATTGACGGTAGACTGCATTACGGCAGGCTGCATTGACGGCAGGCTGCATTGACGGTAGGCTGCATTGACGGCAGGCTGCATTGACGGCAGGCTGCATTGACGTAATCTGGCAATTGACAGTGGGCTGCATTGACGGCGGCTTGCATTGCCGGCAGGCTCATTGACGTAGCCTGCAGTGACAGTGGGCTGCATTGACGGCAGGCTGCATTGACGGAGGGCTGCTTGACGGGCAGGCTGTGCTTGACGTTGGAAACTGCATGACGGCATGCTGTCATTGACGGTGGGCTGCCATTGACGGCGGCTGCTTGAACGGTAGGCTGTCCATTGTGACACTTATAGGACTGCATTGACGGTAGACAATACTACTGCATTGACGGCCAGGCTGCATTGACGGCAGCCTGCATTGACGGTCGGCTGCATTGCCGGTGGGGCTGCATGACGGCAGGCTGCATTGACGGCAGCTGCATGGCGCAGGCTGCATTGACGGCAGGCTGCATTGACGGTAGTCTGCATTGACGGTAGCTGCATGACGGTGGTCTGCATTGCGCAGGCTGCATTGACGGGCGAGGCTGCATTGACGGCAGGCTGCATTTGACGGTAGGCTGCATTTACGGCGCGGCTGCATTGACTGCAGTCTGCATTACGGCAGGCTGCATTGACGGCAGCTGCATTGACGGCAGGCTGCATTGAGGAGCAGGGCGCATTGACGGGTATGCTGCAATTGACGGGCAGGCTGCATTGACGGCAGGCTGCATTTGACGTAGGCTCATGACGCTAGGCTGCATTGACGGCAGGCTGCAATTGACGGCAGGCTGCATTGACGGCAGGCTGCAGTTTGACGGCAGGCTGCATTGACGGCAGGCTGCATTGACGGTCAGGCTGCATTGACGGCAGCTGCATTGACGGTAAGGCTGCATTGACCGGCAGGCTTGCATTGACGGCAGGCCTGCTTGACGGCAGCTGCTTGACGCAGGCTGCATTGACGGCAGGCTGCATTGACGCAGCTTGCATTGACGGCAGGCTTCATTGGACGGTAGGCTGCTTGACGGCAGGACTTGCATTGACGGCAGGCTGCATACGGCGAGCTGCATTGACGGCAGGCTGCATTGACGGTAGGCTGCATTGACGTGGGCCTGCATTGACGGTAGGCTGCATTGACGCGGCTGCATTGACGGCATGCTGCATGACGGTAGGCTGGCATTGACGGTAGGCTGCATGACGGCAGGCTGCATTGACGGCAGGCTGCATTGACGCAGGCTGCATTGACGCAGGCTGCATTGACGGCAGCTGCATTGACGCAGGCTGCATTGGACGGCAGGCTGCATTGACGGCAGGCTGGCATTGACGGTATCGCATTGACGGCAGCTGCATTGCGGCATCTGCATTGACGGCAGCTGCATTGACGGCAGGCTGCATTGACGGTAGGCTGCATTGACGGTGGGCTGCATTGACGGTAGGCTGCATTGACGGCAGGCTGCATTGACGGTAGGCTGCATTGACGGTAGGCTGCATGCCGCAGCTGCATTGACGGTGTGGTGCATTGACGGCAGGCTGCATTGACGGTGGGCTGCATTGACGGCACTGCATTGACGGTAGGCTGCATTGACGGTTGGCTGCATTGACGGTGGGCTCAATTGAACGGCAGCTGCATTGACGTAGGCTTGCTTGACGGGTAGTCTGCATTGGACGGTGGGCTGCATTGACGGCAGCTGCATTGACGGTAGGCTGCATTGATGCATGGCTGCATTGACGGCAGGCTGCATTGACGGTAGGCTGCATTGACGGTGGGCTGCATTGACGGCGCTGCATTGACGGTAGGCTGCATTGACGAGCAGGCTGCATTGCGGTAGGCTGCAGTGACGGTAGCTGCATTGACGGCAGGCTGCATTGACCGGTGGCTGCATTGACGGCCAGGCTGCATTGACGGTAGGCTGCATTTGACGGTATGCTGCATTGACGGCAGGCTTGCATTGACGGCAGGCTTGCATTGACGGTGGGCTGAATTGACGGCAGGCTGCATTGACGGCAGGCTGCATTGACGGTAGGCTGCATTGACGGCAGGCTGCATTGACGGCAGGCTGCATTGACGGTAGGCTGCATTGACGGCAGGCTGCATTGACGGTGGGCTGCATTGACGGCAGGCTGCATTGACGGCAGGCTGCATTGACGGCAGGCTGCATTGACGGCAGGCTGCATTGACGGCAGGCTGCATTGACGGCAGGCTGCATTGCCGGCAGGCTGCATTGACGGTGGCTGCATTTGACGGCAGGCTGCATTGACGAGGCTCATTGACGGCAGCTGCTTGACGGCAGGCTGCATTGACGTGGGGCTGCATTGACGCAGGCTGCATTGCGCAGCGCATTGACGGTAGGCTGCATGACGGCAGTCTGCATTGACGGCAGGCTGGCATTGACGGTAGGCTGCATTGACGGCAGGCTGCATTGACGTGGGTCTGCATTGACGGCGAAGCTGCATGACGGCAGGCTGCATTGACGGTAGGCTGCATTGACGGCAGGCCTGCTTGACGTGGGCTGCATTGACGGCATGCTGCATTGACGGTAGCTGCATTGACGGTAGGTCTGCATTGACGGCAGGCTGCATTGACGGCATCTTGCATTGACGGTGGGGCTGGCATTGTACGGCGGCTGCATTGACGGCAGTCTGCATTGACGGTAGGCTGCATTGACGGTGGGCTGCATTGACGGGTAGGCTGCATTGAACGGCAGCTGCATTGACGGCTAGGCCTGCATTGTACGGTTGTGCCTGCATTGACGGTAAGGCTGCCTTGACGGGTAGGCTGCATTGCCGTAGCTGCATTGACGGCAGGCTGCATTGACGGTTGGGCTGCATTGACGGTAGGCTGCATTGACCGCTAAGGCTGCGATTGACGGCAGGCTGCTTGACGGCAGGCTGCAGTGACGTCAGGCTGCATTGACGGCAGGCTGCATTGACTGTGGTCTGCATTGACGGGTGGGCTGCATTGACGGTAGGCTGACATTGACGGTAGGCTGCATTGACGGTAGGCTGCATTGACGGCAGCTGCATTGACGAGTGGGCTCAAGTGACGGCAGGCTGCTTGACGTTCGGCTGCATTGAAGGTAGGCTGCAGTGACGGTAGGCTGCATTGACGGTGGGCTGCATTGACGGCAGCCTGCATTGGACGGCAGCTGCATTGCGGTAGGCTGCATTGACGGCAGGCTGCATTAGACGGCAAGGCTCATTGACGGTGGGCCTGCATTGACGGTAGGCTGCATTGACGGCAGGCTGCTTGACGGCAGGCTGCATTGGGGGCGGCAGGCTGCATTGCGGCGGCTGCTGACGGCAGGCTGCATTGACGGCAGGCTGCATTGACGGCAGTCTGCATTGACGCAGGCTGCTAGACGGCAGCTTGCATTGACGGCAGGCTGCATTGACGCAGGCTGCATTGACGGCAGGTTGCATTGACGGTAGGCTGCATTGACGTCAGGCTGCTTGACGGTAGGCCTGCATTGTCGTCAGCTGCCATTGACGTTAGGCTGCATTACGGTGGGCCTGCATGACGGCAGCTGCATTGAGGCAGGCTGCATTGGCGGGTAGGCTGCATTGACGCAGGCTTGCCATTGACGGCAGGGCTGCATTGACTGTGGGCTGCTTGAGGCAGGCTGCATTGACGGTGGGCTGCCTTGACGTAGGGCTGCATTTTGACGGCAGCTGCATTGACGGCAGGCTGCATTGACGCAGGCTGCATTGACGGCAGGCTGCATTGACGGCAGCTGCATTGACCGGCAGGCTGCATTGACGGCAGCTGCATTACGGCAGGCTGCATTGACGGTAAGGCTGCATTGACGGCAGGCTGCATTGACGGTAGGCTGCTTGAAACGGTGGCTGCATTGAAAACGGTGGGCTGCATTGACGGTGGGCTGCATTGACGGTAGGCTGCATTGACGGTAGCTGCATTGCGGCAGCTGCATTGACGGTGGCTGCATTGACGGTATGCTGCATTGACGTTGCAGGCTGCTGACTGCAGGCTGCATTGACGGAGGCTGCATTGGACGCAGGCTGCTTGACGGTAGGCTGCTTGACCGGTATGCTGCATTGACGGTATGCATCATTGACGGGGCTGCATTGAGGTAGGCTGATTGACGGCAGGCTGCATTGACGGCATGCTGCATTGACGGTAGGCTATTGAGCGGTAAGGCTGCATTGCGGCAGGCTGCATTGACGGTAGGCTGCATTGACTGGCCGGCTGCATTGACGGTAGGCTGCATTGACGGCAGGCTGCATTGACGGTAGGCTGCATTGACGGCAGGCTGCATTGACGGTAGGCTGCATTGACGGCAGGCTGCATTGACGGTAGGCTGCATTGACGGCAGGCTGCATTGACGGTAGGCTGCATCAGTAGTGGTTATTTTAGTGAATGCATTTACTCCATTCTCTTTCAGCAATCTTTTTTCTTCTCATATTTCCATCATTATGTTTCTCCTCATTTCTTCCTCAGATCCATTGTGTTGTTTTCTTGCTTTCCATAAGTACCTCATCACAACATCATATCCTCTCCATATACCTCACACAACTTCTTAGCATAACTCTCATCCATATCTGTGAAATCCAATGTTTTATTGTCAAAATATTCATATTATCCTAGTAAACAGGTGACCTTATATGGAGTGGCAGGCATTCTATGACTTATCTTATTACTATTATTATCAGCTCTTAGAAGTGGCTCATACAGACACAGGTCCAAAGTATGTTTAAAAGTAAGTTGTAGTGGCCATTACAACGTCAACCCAAAGAAAATTAAATACCATGTAAAACAAAGCTACAATGTGGCACGGTCTGTCCCCAACATCAGCTCCTAGACAGACAACGTCACACAGGTCAGACACCACCCCTTGAGCACTGGCCAACACAGCAAACGGAACCACCACGAGTAGGTCTCACGGCCTCTATAGCTTCCTTATTTCGTGTCCAACACTTGCCTGTCAGGAAGAGCATCCGGGGCGTAAAACTCATGCCACAAAATTACTTGATGAACGCCGACAATAAAAGCGTATCATCGACCATCTCACCTCATAGACATTACGGGAAAAATCTGATGTAACAGAACGATGAGATGACACTTGGCCCCCAGGCCCTCGGTGAGATGTACAGCGGCGGCGTGATATAAACAGTCGTCCGCTGACCATTTCATCAAGGAGGCCACAGTCATACTCCAGAATGTCTGGTATGCTGGGGAGGACAGAAGCAGTACTGGGGCAATCACACTCTCCCCTTGAGGTACTGCAGGGCAAAAAGGGTTGGGCAACCCGAAACAAATCAACTTCCGCAAACGATTCCGCACAACTAACCGCTACTTTCCACAACCGCAATCCGCAAATCTGCAAACCAATTACAGTAAACTCTCACTTTTAATGAACAATTGGGGGAAGGAGGTGACGTTTATATCCGAAGTCTGTTATAATTCGAGGGATTCCAAACTTCTGCCACATATCAACTGTTTCGAAATATGTAGGTGAAATTTCGCGATTTCCACCATTTCTGTGTATAATAACTTTGTTTTATAGATGCAAAGTTTTTTTCTTTCATATTTTCATAATTATATATATATAGTTTTTTTCTCCTCATCTCTTCCCTCAATCCATAGTGTTTGTTTATGGCCATCACAAGTACCTCATCACAAGATCCTATCCTATCCATATACCGCATATCTCCACGCAACGTCTTACCATAACTCTCTCCTATTTGTTGAAATGCCAATTATTTTTGGGTAAATTATTCATATTCTCCTATAAACCGGACCTTGTATGGAGTGGCAGGCAGTCTATGACTTATCTTATTACTAATTATTATCAGCTCTTAGAAGTGTCTCAACAGACACAGTACCAAAGTAAGTAAGTAAGTTTATTGCCATTACAACGTCACCCCAAGAAAATTAAATACCATGTAAAACAAAACTATAATGATGGCACGGTCTGTCCAACATCAGCTCCTAGACAGACGCAGTCACACAGGTACAGGACACACACCCCTTGAGGCACTGAGCCCAACACAGCAAACAGGAACCACCACGAGTAGGTCTCACGGCCTCTTATAGCTTCCTTATGTTCTGATGTTCCAACACTTGCTTGTCAGGAAGAGCATCCGGGGCGTAAAACTCATGCCACAAATTACTTGATGAACGCCGACAATAAACGTAATCATCGACCGTCCTAACGACTCTAACCTCATAATCCATTACGGAAGATGTGCGTTGAACAGAAAGGTGATGATGACACTTGGCAGCCCTCGGTGAGATGGTACAGCGGCGGCGTGATATAAACAGTCGTCGCTGGACCATTTCATCAAGGGAGGCCACAGTCATACTCCTAATTATGAGCACTTGGTTCAATTGACACTACGCTTTTCCTTGGCACCTGTTCCCCTTGAGGTTGTGGGAATACTGACCCTAACCCTTGGGCAGCCCTCGGTGTAGGATGGTACAGCGGCGGCGTAATATAAACATTCGTCCTGACATTTCATCAAGGGAGGCCACGTCCCGCTCCAGACTGACAAGCTATGCCGGAGTACAGGACAGTGGAAAAGCCCTCGGTGACATGGAAAAAAGGCGGCGTGATAAGGACGCCCGTCTATTACCTATTTCATCAAGGGAGGGCCACACTCACACTCCAGACACTTAGCTGCCTTGGCTGTCCTGGCTCAAAGTAACCAGCTTAACAGGCAACTCCAGCAGTGTTGTAGGTCTCGAGACTGGGGGGGTCTTGTCTCGAGACAGGTCTCGAGACCAGTTTGCTGTGGGTCTTGGTCTTGATCTCGTTTTGATGTGGTCCTTGGTCTTGATCTGGTTCTCGAAGCTTCTGGTCTTGAGTTTGTCTCGAGACCAGGTCTAGACAGGATTAAAAAGTGCTTGCGGCTGTGGGAAGGTCAAATTTTATTACATACACGGAGAAAAACCATGGCTATTTCGATTCACGAGCACGCCATACAGCGTTGTCTGTCTCTAGATAATGCCTGACTAGGTGAAGATGCTGAGCTGAGCCCTGCGATCGCTGATAGAGTGCTGCGAGTCCTGAAGAGAACATGCATGACGTGGCCATTCTCGCAGTGATAATCTCCGTTTGCACCGCACGCAATGTTTGCAGCTCTGTCACCTCTGTCACTTCATATATGTGTAGGCCTCTGCATCCCCGCCCGTTTGGGGGCTTCGTACACGTACACCACATGGTTAGGCTAGCTCGCTTGGAAAACGTAACCCATAAAAATTGCTATTTTCCTGTTTGTTCTTCATGCCAAGAAGCAATAAGCAGAAATATTTGACCTAGATGTTCATTGTTCCACATATATTAAATTTTTGTAAATATATTTCCTCCCTTATACTTTCCCTTACCCCCTTCTACCAGAGCTCATAAGAACATAAGAACTAAGAAATAAGGAAGCTTACAAGAAGTCCGCGAGCCTACCGTGGTAGTTTCCTGTCACCTAACACTACCTACATCCACCTGTTCATCCCCATCCACGAACTTATCCAGCCCCTCTTTAAGCTTCCTAGACTCGGCACTAACCTACCTTCCTACTGAGACCATTCCATTCATTCACACCCCATTTGTGAACACATTTTTTTCCCTATTCCTTTCTAAATCTCCGCTTTCCAGCTTGAATCCGCTACTTCTTGTTCTACCCTTGGGGTTAAAAGCCGTAAGAACTTTCCTACCTTTCCTTTATTAAATCCCTTTGTCCACTTTAAAACGTCTATTCAGATCGCCTTACTCCTGCGGTCTCTCGAGTGAGTGGTCTTTAATTAACTTCAATCTCTTCTCATAACTAAGTTACGCATCCCTTGTAGTCATTCTTGGTCATCCTTCCAAATAGCACTGTCTTCTAACAAGGCTATTCCCATCCTGTAATCATGGAGAACAATCGTGAACCGCATAGTCCTAGGTGAAGGCCTGACTAGAGCCGATAAAGCTTTAGAATAACTTCCGCACTTCTCCTTTTAACACTTCTGGTAGTGATCCTAATACCTCTATTAGCTCTATTTCTGGCCTCAATACATTTATTTCCTAGTCTGGAGTCTGGGCTCACAAGCAACTCACAGAATCTTTTTCACCTTCTGATCTTTTCAGCGTACATTGCTTATGGTGTATCTATTACCAGGGTTTTTCTACCAACGTTCATAACGGCTGCATTTATCAATATTAAAGTCATCTGCCATCTGACTGCCCACTCGGTTGAAGTTTATCTAAGTTCCCTGCAATATGTTTACATCAGACTGTGTCCAATAATCCTACCTACCTTAGTATATCAGCAAACTTGCTGATATCACTGCTGAATCCCCTATCCAAGTCCGTTGATAGTCAATCAAAAATAGTAATGGACCCAAAACAGACCCTTGTGGAACTCCACTTGTCACCAGTCCCCATTCAGATTTATAACCATTAATTTGTAAACCCTTTGTTGCCATTTACTTAGCCAAGCTCTGATCCAACGAAGAACCTTCCCATCTATTCCATGACCCTTAAACCCTTTATTTAAGAGTCTCTCGTGTGGTACTTTGTCAAATGCCTTACTAAAGTCCAGATTATATTATTCATAATCCTTATCATTATCTGCCGTCTCATAAACTTTCCTATAAAAACTCAATAAATTGGTGAGACATGACCTACCCTTGATGCATCCATGTTGTGAATTTTTGATAAAAACTATGGTATCTAAGTGCCTCTAATGTTTTTTGCAATAATAGATTCCAATAATTTACCTACCACTGACGTTCGACTTACGGGTCGAAAATTTGACTTTAGTCCTCTGTCTCCCTTCTTAAATATGGGAACAACATTTCCTTTCCTCCACAATAATGGCAACATCGCCTATCTCAACCCGATTTCCTAAAAATGTGCACTAACGACTCACCAACAACTTCGTAGCATTCCTTTAATACCCTGGGATACACTTCTCTGGTCCGGCGATTTAAAATTTTTTCATTTTATCTATACCCTCTTCCGACCATTCCCTAGTTTATCACAATATTTTTGAGTTTCCCTCATCGCTTCCTTTGAAACATCTGTTCACTATCAGGTATGTCTGTGTATCATCCTCAGTAAAAACCATTTAAGGGAAAAATCATTTAGACTTTTACAACATATCCTCATCCGTATTTAAGGACCTCACCCTGTCCTGACCTTAAGGGCCCAGACAAATTTTTCCCTTGTCTTGGTTTTTATACCTGATAGAACCCCTTTGGGTATTTTTCGCCTGTCCTGCTACTTTAATCTCATAATTGTTCTTAGCTACTCGAGTTAATTTCTTCACTGTCCTCGCCGTCACGTTATAGTGTTCTTTGCTCACCAATCCTGCCTATAACCTTAAATACATGTTTCTTTTTACTCCAATGTTGTGTTTTAAATTTAGTGGTCATCCATTTTGGATCACTCTTTCTAGATCTTATTTCCCTATAAGGAATATTTTTTTCTGTCCGTCAATTATATTCCTTACAAATAAGGTATAATACTCCTCAGCCCCGACCTCACTTCCATATCTAACCGCTCTAATTACCTCCTCCGCCCCGACCTCACTTCCATGTCTAACCGCTCTAATTACCTCCTCAGCACCGACCTCACTTCCATGTCTAACCGCTCTAATTACCTCCAGGTGACTTCCTAATCCTTCATAATTGGCCTTTCCAGCTGTCATCGCCCTGCCTTTACCCTGGGAAAATTTCTTCCCCTCCATCCCACACCTCTTATTAATAACCTCCAGGTGTCTTCTTAATCCTGCATAATTGGCCTTTCTGAAATTAGTATTTTTTGTTTGTTGCCACTTAATTTTCCAACTTCCCATTTTAAGCTAAATCTGATCTCATAATGGTCGCTATTATCTTACTTGCCACCGACCTCCACATCTGCAACTAAATCGTCTCTATTTGTCAGCAATAGATCTAGAATATAATTTCTTCAAGTAGGCTCCTTGATTGCTTGACTTAGGAAGTTATCCTGGATTATATTTAACAATTCATCTGCGTCGCTGTCACCTATAATTAAATCCCAGTCTATTTTCCTAAGATTAAAATCTCCCACCACGCAGAGTCGTTTTATATCTGCAGGCCTTGTTTATTTCTTCCCATATAGGAGCTGAATCCTCTTTACATAAGTTTGGAGGCTATTTCCTACAAACCCAAAACCATTTTCAGTTCCCTCCGTAACCCCCTACCCATATAGACTCTATGCTGTCATCTGTTTTTTAACATTATTAACACAAAAACTGCAATGTATCTCTTGCATAAAGCGCAAAATCCTCCACCTTGCTGCCAACTCTGTCCTTGTTTAAATAACTTATACCCAGCTATCTCGAATTTCCCGGGTCAAATACCTTTCCTGACATATCCAACCATGTTTCTGTTAATGTATTATATTTAAAATCCTCTACACTATTTATTCCTCTCAGGAAATATATCTTGTTTAAATACTCCTACAGTTTGTATAGTAGACCTTCAAGCAAAATCCTCTTATTTGTGTCCATTTTCCTTTTAATCTTTACTAAACCCCTCCTCACTCTCTTCTTACGAATCACTTTAGTTTTCCCGCCTTCTGAAAAATCCTCCTAGTGTCGCAAGTTTCCTTTACTCCGACCCCAGTCTACTCCCCCGGTTATCTATCTTAAAAAAGCCTGCAGTGCACCTACCTCCCTTTCAAGGGATTCAGACAAGATCTGAACTCCTTTCCTCGAAAAGTGCACCCCGTCACTGCGGTAGAGGTGGTTATGCCCGAAAAAGAGGTCCCAGCTGTCGACAAAGGCCCAACCATTGGCTTTGCAATGAAAGTGCCAGCCCGGCCCAAATTTAAAGCAATAGCCCTGGAGTACCAAAGTCGTCAACATAGCGTCTTGGAAGGACACCACACACCACAGGGAACCCACCTATCCCTAACCTTACCTACAGCTTTCTTGAACCGCCGTAGCAATTCCTCACTTCTTACACCCTCAACATCGTTTCCCCCAGCACTCAGGCAGACGATGGGCTTTTTCCCTTGGTCCGCCATGCACTCAACTATCTTATCACTAACATAACCTATCCCCTTTCCTGGGTAACTCACCGACTTCATGCGCATCCCTTCCCTGTCACAACATCTGCTGTCGAGATGCCTAACCTGACTATCACCAACAACCAAGATTTTACCTTCGGGTGATGATGCATCGTCTACCGTCCTTACCTCCGTATGTTCCTCTTGCAGCCCCGAGAGTACCTGAAATGCGTTCGTGTACACAACATGGTCATTGTTTACCTTTTTCTCCTTTGGGCGTGTACCACCATGCTCAACCTGCCATTCATCATTCCTTGGTGACTTACTAGAGACCACTCCTTTAGTAGTAGCCCGAGGCAAATCTCCCTCAGGTACCCCTCCAAGCACATCCCTTGCATGTGCCACTCCACTCACTCCACCTCCACACTTAAGAGATCGTATCTCTATCTCCTGCTTCCTCACCACGCTTTTCAAATCGTTCACTTCACTTACGAAGTACCTTTTCAGGTCATCGATCGCCCCCAGAACAGACTTAAGCGCCACTGCACACACTTCACTACACAGCGCGCCAAAGTATTGTTCGCGACATCATAACACAGCGCTTCCATACGGGAATTCAGAAAATGTACTCTATGGCAGCCTACTGACTTCCGAGAGAGATATCTTACATATGGCAGCTTGTTTAAGGCACGGGCAGTCCATCAAGACCGTTGAGGAATGTTCAGATCCCACTTATCAATTATAGACGAAGCATTTAAAAAAGTATCGCCTTCCTTCCCGCGAGTAATTTGAACAGATGCGCATTGGTATAACTATCATTATCTTCATAATGAGTGGCAAGAAAGACCTAACAAAGGAGCAAATTAAAGTTATTGTATCTCTACACAAGGCAGAGAGGCAAGTGGAAGAAATATCAAGGATTGTGGATGTTACGAGGAGATGTGTGCATAAGTGGGTGGAAAGTTTCACGGTGGGCTGCACCGCCGCGACAGCCGCCACACCAGAACATTATAAGTGGCCAGGGCGAGGATGTAAAAATCATATCGCAATATTTTTCTTGCTCTTAATTGAGGATGGGCATCCACTTGACGTTTCATGACATTTAGGGTGCTTGCTGATGTTTTATATCCTCGCCCTGGCCACTTATAATGTTCTGGTGTGGCGGCTGTCGCGGCGGTGCAGCCCACCGTGAAACTTTCCACCCACTTATGCACACATCTCCTCGTAACATCCACAATCCTTGATATTTCTTCCACTGGCCTCTCTGCCTTGTGTAGAGATACAATAACTTTAATTTACTCCTTTGTTAGGTCTTTCTTGCCACTCATTATGAAGATAATGATAGTTATACCAATGCGCGTCTGTTCAAATTACTCGCGGGAAGGAAGGCGATACTTTTTTAAATGCTTCGTCTATAATTGATAAGTGGGATCTGAACATTCCTCAACGGTCTTGATGGACTGCCCGTGCCTTAAACAAGCTGCCATATGTAAGATATCTCTCTCGGAAGTCAGTAGGCTGCCATAGAGTACATTTTCTGAATTCCCGTATGGAAGCGCTGTGCTATGATGTCGCGAACAATACTTTGGCGCGCTGTGTACACTCCCCCTCGACACTTTTCCCTCCATCTACCACACTCGCTTCCATCTCGGCCTCCTTCACTTCACCCTCTCCTCCACTTCTCCCACTCCACAACACCCTCCTCCACAACACTAACAACACCATCGCCGCCACTAGCCATGTCGACGCTAATCTCTGCACCTGCCCACTTAATGGACCTGACTCAACACACACGGAGCTGCCTCCTCACACGTCTTGCCTGGCCAAACGACAACGACTGACTGAGAAGTAGGTCGTCTCGTTAGAGTAGGGGGTCTCACCAATAAAGATTGCACCGCTCGGGGATCGAACCCGGGACCTTCCGCATACCGGGCGGCTGTGCTACCCGTTACACCACGAGAACCTTCTAGTGACAACCCACACATCTCCCCCCTAAGGCTGCCTCCCGCAGGCCTGACCGGGGGAATGTGCATCCACGATCCTACTCACTGCGCCATATTAGAGTAGGGGGTCTCACCAATAAAGGTTGCACCGCTCGGGGATCGAACCCGGGACCTTCCGCATGCCGGGCGGCTGTGCTACCCGTTACACCACGGGAACCTTCTAGTGACAACCCACACACAAACTAAAGGGTTTTCGGAAGAAGTGGAATGTAGGAGAGACACAATTTAATTAATAGTCCGAAAACACGACATCAGATGAGAAAAGGTAAGAAATTAACTATTTAAAAGCAAATAGAATAGCATATAACTCGGTCGTAGGGAAACTGAACACACATGATAAATATAACTGTAAGTGCTGGAAAGGGAAGAGGACCACAAAACTAAGCACCTTGGAGGCATTTGGAGTCTTCAGAGTAAACAGGTGTGCAAGTGGCATATGTTAAACATACATTGCTTTTTGGCAAAACATGTTAAATTATTTTAAAATGGAAAGTGGTGTAGAAGACTTCAAAAAAATTTTGAAAGATAGAAAGGCAAATTCAAAGAGTAGGAATCAGCCACATCAGGAAAGAAAGGGTATAATGGAAGGAGATTAACTGAAAAATGAGGGAGCGGGGAATGGAAAGTGTTCATACAAATAGGGAAAGGGCATGGCAAGCGTGGGTAAGGGGCGAACTTAGAAAGAAGAGGTTGGGAAATGGAGAACTGAATAAGTCTGGAATTATATCATAGGGAAAGGAGGGCATGGCGGCGAGAGGGACGGTAAGCCTGATTCTACCTAAAGGCTCTCCACATGGGAAGAGCGGAAGGCTCCAAGTTCAACGTAGACCTAAATGATAGACAGGACCAATTGTACTAAGCTTAAGGGAAGTACGTGTACGTATGTACAGTGGAAGACAGAGAAGTTGGCGGTGTCTTGCATTCGTCACGCTCCTTGACAAATTTCTTTTAATTCCCTCCCGGCGCTTCCTATGGGGAATGATTGCAAAAAAAAAAGATGTCTGGGGACTCACTCACGGCCTTGACTTCCTGCTTGCAGTTTTTCAAATCATTAGTCATTAATGGGCGACATTTTTTAGCGACTAAAGTTGTTTTATTTTTACTTTGTGTTTGGTTTTAGGTCCTTAAACCTTAAACATTATCCAGCCCTTAAACCACCTACGTTGGGTAAAAAATAACGTGCATTCTCCAGTTGCCAGGAAAAATGTTCTGACCAGAGGAACAAGGCGATATTGTATGTGAAGTGAGCTTTCCGGCGTCTGGCGGACTTAATGTAGGTCTTAAGGCAATATCGAAGGAACACTTCCGATAGAGTTGTTTGAGCTCTACAACTTTATGAACAGTGAAATTTTTCGAATCTCGAACGTAAGTGGCTTTTCTGTGCGTGTAAAGTGTAACGGAGTGGCTTTCAGGTGAGCTTCGTGGCGTCTGGCGGACTAAGTGTAGGTCTGAATGTAATTTCGAGGTCACACTTCCGATAGAGTTTGTGGCCCTCTACAACTTTGTCATCAGTGAAATTTTTTGAATCTCGAACGTAAGTGGCTTTTCTGTACGAAAACCTCCCTGAGCCTGCCCCGCCCCGCCCCGCATAAAATCCCTATATATTAGTCATTATCTTGGAGTCCGTGACCATTTTCTTCCTACCTTTTTTTCTCGATGGATTTGATAACCTGGACCATTTTAAAGAAAAATTAGCTCCTATGCCCCTCTGGGAAATAACGGCTAACTTTTCTAGAGCCCAATATTTACAATGGCCGCCGCCGACATCTTGAAAAACATAAAATGTTATATCTCTGGCATCAGATGAGTTAGAAAGACGAATGAGGTGTCATTTTTACTAATTCTGACATTACAAAGCCACTGGAATGGTTATTAGAGAGTTTAGGTATCATTTTGACCTCTAAATCCAGGATGGCCACTGTCCGCCATCCTGAAAAACATGAAATGTTATATCTTCGGCACAAGATAAGCTAGATGGATATGTGAGGTGTTTTTTTCCACTTATTTTAGCATGATAAACTCATTGGAAGTATTATTTTAGAGTTTCAGGGACATCCTGACATACATTTTCAAGTATGATACGGCGAAATGGGGAAAACATGCTGTATTTATATATAATATTTCTTTTCATACTTTTCCAGCTGCATCACATACCCAGAAACAATGAAATGGCAAAAAAAATTATATGTTTTTTTGATATTTGAA
>JACEEZ010014463.1:0-2500 GCA_016584305.1 Chionoecetes opilio
TCCCAAGTAACCCTCCCGTAAAGTAACCCACGAAAATTCCTCGTAAAATTCCCTCGTAGTTCCCAAACCCTCGTAAGTAACCCAGTATTTTCCTCGTATAAGTCCACAAATTCCTCGTAAATTCCTCGTAAGTAAGTCCACGTAAGTTCCTCGTAAATTCCTCGTAAGTAAGTCCACGTAAGTTCCTCGTAAGTAAGTCCACGTAAGTTCCTCTTACATTCCTCGTAAGTAAGTCCACGTAAGTTCCTCGTAAGTAAGTCCACGTAAGTTCCTCGTAAATTCCTCGTAAGTAAGTCCACGTAAGTTCCTCGTAAATTCCTCGTAAGTAAGTCCACGTAAGTTCCTCGTAAGTAAGTCCTCGTAAGTTCCTCGTAAGTTCACTCCCAAACCGGTCAACATCTGGAACACTGAAGCTGAAAGATACCACCACCCTGAACACACGGAGCGAGGCACACGTTTAATTAAAGAGGAAGAAAGAAGTGTTGATTATCTATTTCTCTCTTTTTGTTTTTGTGGAGTGGCCGCTCTACAAGTACAAGGACACATGTGGTCTTAGCGACTTGTGACTTGTGACTAACAGGTTCTGGTCTCCGATAACTCACTTCTCAGCCTCATGCTATTTTATCTCCTCACATAAACTGCTCCCTCCGCTTGCCCCCCACCTTGTCAGCTTAATCCCACAGCACGTCTCTCTCTCTCTCTTCTTTCTCTCATTTATTTTTACACCACATACCTATGTCCTTTGTCACTTCATAAACACCTGAAACTCTTTACACTTCTGCATCCTTCACTCATACTCTATAACCTCTACTCTATAATATGCATCCTCTCTATAATCTCTACTCTATAATATGCATCCTCTCTATAATCTCTACTCTATAATATGCATCCTCTCTATAACCTCTACTCTATAATATGCATCCTCTCTATAATCTCTACTCTATAATATGCATCCTCTCTATAATCTCTACTCTATAATATGCATCCACTCTATCATAACACTATATTTACGTATCCTATAGTACATGAGAACATAAGGAAGCTACAAGAGGCCGTGAGACACACACGTGGTAGTTCCTATTACTTAACACTACCCACATCCACCTTTCCTCCCCATCCATGAAATTGTCTAGCCTCCTTTTAAAGCTCCCTAATGACTCCGCACTAACTAACTACCTGACGACTGAGTCCATTCCAATCATTTAACACCCTATTTGTGAACCAGTTTCTCCCTATTTCTATAGTATATGGTAGTATATGGGACAGCACCTCCTGCCTACTCCGCCTCCCTTCCCTTCACCTCCCCTCCAATCCTATTCTTCCACCATAATCACCTTGTTTTCCTACTCTTCTTCATTCCTCCCACTCTCTCGTTCTCTACACATCCCCGTACGTACCCGCTCGTCCCCCCCCCGCACCCCCTTCCCCTCTATCCCCCCGAGGGCACGGCTCGTGACGTATTAATGTGACAGTCTGGATAGCGTGGCATGGGTATCGCCTCGCCCCATCACTCGTGTTTCTCCGGGCGCAGGCAATGTCCTCTCTGATCGAGTTTGTTTTGTATTAGTGGACCGTAAAAAGGGCAGCAATGAGTCCATTAGGTACTTCTCTATGCATGTTGCACTTACCTGCCATATTTTTTTAGTTATTGAAAAAAACGTGATAGAAAAAAAAAATCAAGGCCCCCTCATTGCAACATTTGCAATATTTTTTGAAAATAGATTTGCTTGAAAATTTGTTCCTAGCAGTTTTCGGGCATGCTGAACACGAATATGGAGTCAGTTTTCAGTTACAATGTTTAAAGTCCCTATTTTAGCCAATTCACAATGACATGATACTTCCAGATATTCTTTAAAAATCACAAATTAGACAAAACGTACTACAAGACATAAAAATATGATGGGCATTAATAGATTAATCATTACTTCAATACAATGATCAGTATTAGTATTTTCAGTATTAGTAATATTATTATTAATCCCTATTTGAGTCACCCATGCGATTGTCAAAGGTACTTACAAAAACCTAGGAATACTATAGCAATCCTGTGGGACTTCTAATGCCTTCCTATGACTCCTGTAGGATGCGTGAAGGAGCGAAGAGGCCCGTGAAGGACTCTGAAGGATTGTATACAAAGCGAAGGATACTTTAAAAAATTGATCTTCCTCCTGCCATTTTCTCTCCTCCCTTTCTTCTCCTCTTTCTTCCTCCTCCTCTCCTCCCTTCCTTTTCCCACCTCCTTCCTTCTCCTCCCCCTCTCCCCTCATTCCTTCTCCTCGTCCCTCCTTCCCCTCCCCCCATTCTTCCTCCTCTCCCCTTCTTCCTCCTCCCCCTCCCGCCTTCTTCCTCCGCCTATCGTATTTATACGATAATTATCATATATCAGATCACGCTGGGCAGCCGCGGCACGCACCGCATGGGAGAGGTCGGAATCCCACTAGTAAGTCTAAGGATAATTCAAACTTGCTCGAATTATGGAAAGTTATTGAAAAATTTGAAC
>JACEEZ010014463.1:7500-17500 GCA_016584305.1 Chionoecetes opilio
TAACAATAAACAACGCCGGGACTTGAAGAAAGAGCCTGTCGTGTTAAGGTGGTTCCCCTCCACGCCATCGCCGCCTCTAGGGTTCGATGTTCTTGTGGTAAGTCTCGTCTTCCTCTTGTCCGGCAATGGCAAGCACCTCCCTCCCTCCCTCCACACCTCTTTCTTATTCCTCCCTTCCTCCCTCACTCCACCTCTTTCTCCTTTCTCCTTCCTCCCTCACGTCACCTCTTTCTCCTTTCTCCTTCCTCCCTCACTCCACCTCTTTCTCCTTTCTCCTTCCTCCCTCCACACCTCTTTCTTATTCCTCCCTTCCTCCTCACTCCACCTCTTTCTCCTTTCTCCTTCCTCCCTCACGCCACCTCTTTCTCCTTTCTCCTTCCTCCCTCCCTCCACCTCTTTCTCCTTTCTCCTTCCTCCCTCACTCCACCTCTTTCTCCTTCCTCCCTTCCTCCCTCACTCCACCTCTTTCTCCTTCCTCCTTCACTCCCTCCCTCCGCACCTCTCTCCTTCCTTCCTTCCCTCCCTTACTCCTCTCTTTTCTACCTCCCCTCCACACATATCCTCCGCTTGTTTCGTATTTTTTGTGTGTCAAATTGATTTCCAGTATTGTTGAAGAATATATTTTTCTCTTCCCTTTTTCTCCTCATAAACATAATACCATTCAATCTTCATTCTATGTTCGGATGTTTTTCTTTGGCTGTGCTACGTCCGTCGCCGCCCTTCCTCGCGGCTCCGCGGGTGGGGCGGCGACGAGGCGGCCCGGAGAAGTAAAGGAGACAGAACAGCGATCCCTCGTGACGATTTTGACAATTTTCCTTCAGTTTTCCTTTCTCTCTCTCTCCAGTAAGTCTCACAAAACGTAGGTCATGTTGACAGATTCGCTCAAGCAGTTTACCGTTGCATGATATTCAGTGTGACGTTAGAAGCCATCAGAAAGCCACACACAGTCCAGTAGAAAGGGATCAGTAAAACCAAATGTCTAAAGAATGTCAACAGACAAACTGTGGATCACAAGAGTACAATACAAGCGATGCATCATGATATATACCTGGCAGTCACACCGTCTGGGCCTCTGCTGGGACCCTTGGAACGTCACCCGCCTCGTGTGTGGGGAAGGGAAGGCAAGGTAGAAAGGAAATCCAGCGAAGGGGAAAGCTGAGACAACAAAGCCGCAAGATTGACTCTGCAATTACAGTGGCGGCGATGACTCATGCATGAATAGCATTTGAACAAACAATGTCACAAGCGTAAACCCGAGAAGCTGGCCGCCGAGGCACAGCGATGACGCACTGGCCGCAGGGAGACGCACGGGGCCAGGCATGGAGGATAGGATAAGGAGGTAGGCTTATCCTACCTCCATGGGGCCAGGCCATGGACGCGCCGTAGCCTCATCAGCCGCGGCAGGCAGGCGGAGGTGTCATGTGTCAGTCCCCCTCCGCTCCAAACCAACCCGTCAAGCAGACCTTCAACAGCTGCCATCGTCGAGCACGGGAGGCGCGAGGCATCACCCGCCACAGACAGGCTCAGGTTACAGCAGCAGTCGCGGTGTGACGTCCTCGAGGTTAACCAACGTCACTCCCGAGCCTCGCTGGCCGGGCAGAGTGACACACTCACGTGAGCATAAAACACTCGGGCGTGGCGGTGAGGATGTGCCCTGCTGGGACACACCAATCATCATTACCTGCCGCTCCTGTGCCTCGAAACGCCCGCAGAGACAGGATTAAGAAGCCTCAACCAACACAACACAAATACTTGTTACATGAAGGTGTTAACCAGGCGATGAAATATTATAATATATTAACTGATGGGGTTTTTTCCATTTACTTTATACGAAATAAATATGCAAGGGACGTTGGTTTAAATGCATGCGAGTTAATCATTGCATGAAAGACACGACGCAAACCCTGCATGGTTACAACGTTGTCCTTTCTATCTAATGGTATTTACCGTTGCTGCTACACAACAAACCCAAAGTCGTTCTCATAATACTAGAAAACCATCCATTACATCATCAAGTTAACTATCATCAAAGAACACAATCTTGCGATGCTCCTGCGCGATGAACTGACTGTATTCTGCCTCTGTCCTCGTCCTTTGCCGCATCTCCAACTTGGAAGTGAAAAGTTGGAGTGACAGGCTACTTGCATTATTAATTCATCTTAACCCCTTCACGGCCAGAGCTTTCCTTTGCTCTTATATTATCGTCTGTTAACCATTACGAAAAGTAGCTTAATATACCACATTAGCTAGTGGACTAGGGTATTAAACAGGTCATAGCCATAGAATATTGCTTACATTAATTAAAATAGCCTAATAGTTCCCAAATTAGAATGGAAATTACGCTCTGTGCCACAAGGGTTTATGTCATGCACGGCTTTCCCTCCGTCATGAGGCCTCACCAATACTCGCGCCGGTGCGATCCTGGAGACCGCGCATAAGGAGTGGTGGCGGAGCGGCGGTCACAACTGGTCATGCCGGGTATTAGGTCACTGCCAAGGCTGATCCGCACCATCACACACTCTCAGAAATGGGGGGTATATTAAGGGTAGAATTGTTACATCGCACCATCACTACCCTTTTTAAACCCTATGACCAGGCTGGAGGGTAGATGCTGCCGATTATACCCTTCATCTACCCTTTATCTACCCTTTTTAGACGAGAGGGTTGCAAAAGGGTATATTTGCGTCGATCCGAAAGGGTATATTTGTAAGGGTAGAAAAAGGGTTGCAGTATTTCATCACTACAAATACCCTTTTTCTACCCTTTTCCTACCCTTCTTTTCTAAGAGTGCACGCCTTTCTTACTGTGTTCAGGATGACGTCAAAAGCTGGGAGTTCTTGCACCCTTTTTTTTGTCCCTGACTCTTACTTGTCTCGCCTTCATAGATTATAATAGATAGACAATTATATTTAGCACTGGTGAACGCTGGACTGGACTCACTTACAGGATAGAGAACTTAAATATCATAAACAGGCTCTGAATCACTGGTCATTATGATAAGTTAAGGCACACACACCAACCTGTATCGAGTATCAAGGAATTAGATACTTGTTCTGTTGAAAAGGAAATTATTCAACATTTTGTCTCCTATCTCTTTCTCTCTCTTCCTACTTCTCTCTTCCGTTCATTTTTTCCTTTTTTCTCCTTTATTTTCTTATTTTCATATCTAGATATTTTGTTTTCCCTCCTCCGTAATCTTAAGTTTCATGTGAATATTGCCAGCATAAAAAAACTGAAGGTATTGTAAGGCTGTTGTATACTCGACGAAAAGCGGTTGTTTGTCCCATCAATAAACTGTTTGAACATGATAATCTTTGAGGTTTGAATGGGTAAGTAATCATTTTGTGCACTATCATTTGTTTTCCATAATTGCGTGATACAACTCGATAATTCAACACAAAATATGCGCCGCCGAAACTCGTTAACTGGAAAAACACATATCACATATCCGACTGAAAGATTTTTTTTACGTAAATATCTTAATTCTGCAGAAGTGAATGTGTTGAAGGATTCCGGCATTGCTCCTCCCTCATGCAGCCGACGCAACGCACGCACACACACACACACACACACACACAACACACACACACACACACCCACACACCACCACACCACACACAACACACACACACACACACACACACACACACCACACACACAACACACACCACACACAAACACACACACCACACACACACACACACACACCACACACACACACACACCACACACAAAACACACACACACACACACGTATATACACACAAAAAACCTCACACACACACACACACACAAAAAAAATAATAATAATAAACTCTCTCACACACACACGCACACACACACACACACCCCACACACACACACACACCCACACACACACACACACACACACACACACACACACACGCACAGGTCCTATTGAGCGTGCGCGAACCCTGTCAAGGCATCAGATCCGTTATCTACAGAATCAATCTTAAAACCCAACTTTAAAATAATTTTTCTATCGTTCTATTAATCTTTGGTTCCTGAGCCGCCCAGAGCCCCTGAGCCCCGCCTGAAGCTGCTGCTGCTGCTGCTGCTGCTGCTGCCACACCACCCGGCCACCTGGTCCTGTTATATCCGGAAACACTTTTTATTCCCGAGGTTTTATGAAGCAATCAGATTATACTGGGCGATTAGTGTCACCCGGGCAGGTGTGACCATCAGACTGGGGATTATGAGGGGTGGAGGGGCGACAAGGAGGCAGGGGGGCAGGGCAGGGTGACAGGGCAGGGCGACAGGGCAGGGCGAAGAGGAGGCAGGGGGGCAGGGCAACAGGGCAGGGGGGCAGGGCGACAGGGCAGGAGGGCAGGGGGGCAGAACGACAGGGCAGGGGGGCAGGGCGACAGGGCAGGGGGGCAGGGCAGGCCGCTTTACTGACCTGAAAGTTCTCCGTGGTGGCGCTGGTAGGGTCGCTGCACCGGCGGGACAGTGTGTGTGTGTCGCGACAGAAAGGGATAATTTGGTGGTCCTCTCGTCGCCGCCCAAGGCCCCAGATTATTACACATGGGTTCCCAGGGCCGCGTTTATAAGGGATCCATGAAAGGCCACCAAATGAGACCAAATAAAGACTCGTGTATAAGCCAGCGATAAAAAATTTCAAAGACCCTTTTTTTCTTCAAGCTCGGAGAAAAGATGTTAGAGGTGCCTGTCTGAGAGAATATCGGAGAGGCTTGGCTTGGCAGAGGTGTGACGCGGAGGAAGACCCGAATAACAGGCTTTTCCTCGGCTTCTCCCTCGCAGAAAACACAGAAGCGCTTCCGCCTGGCTTCATGTGGTCCGTAGGGGAGTCATGACACTTACGAGGAATCTGAATAAAAAATCCCCGACACCACGGAGCTAATAGGCAGCGATAACCATCTAGTTACCCACGCTGGCCCACGGCGGGGACCAACCTACCTGGGGTGAAGAGAAAAAAAATAATAAATGGTTCTTTTAATGTAGCAACAACCCTTTTTTTTTTTTTAGGTATTTCATCGTTCGCCAGTACCCGAGGGAGACATTTTTTGGGGTTATGTAAGATCATTTCGGAAGGGTTATGGCTCCTGGTCGACCCATAGGTACGTACTTACCACACGCCCCATCGCCCCATTTAAACCCCTTGCAGCACCCTCACCGCACCCATAAAACAAACCAGAGAGAAAGACCGAAATTTCGTCTCCATTATATCCATGAAGAAAGAAAAAGAGAACAGATAAATGGGCTCTCAAAACTGACCCTCCAACTGTACGTGGCATTATATCCTCATCCCTCACAACCAAATCAACCCCAAACCTACACGCCTATCACATACCTGGCAGGCATCAACACGCAATCCCCACACACACACACACACACCACACACACACACGGCCTCTCACACTCAATAAAACCAAAGAAGAAGCCTTACCTACTATATACATATACATATCTTCCATTAGAACAACATTAATATAAGAACATAAGATAATAAGGAAGCTACAGGAGGCCGCGAGACATACACGTGGTAGTTCCTGTAATATGCAACTTAATAAACAAAACTTTCCCGTCTGATTATAACAAATGATTGTGGGAAGGTGAGGCGAAGGCAATAAGATGTAAATATGCGGGAGGAGCGGTTACTGCCAGGCCGGGGAGCTGTCTGATGGCGGTGTCACTCCTGCTATATACGGCAACACCCCTTGAGGAACCTCGGTGCAACCTGGCGCGGCCCAACACACTACCACCACTACCACCACCACCACCACCACCACCACCGCTACCACCACCACCACCACCACCACCACCGCCACCACTACCACCACCACCACCACCACCACCGCCACCACCGCCACCACCACCACCGCCACCAACATCACCACTACGTTATATATCAGGCGGTGAGAGGTTTAACAGCTAAGAAGTATAGGAATGTGGAGAGAAAAGGTGTGGTAAGAGTGAAGATATTGACAAGAAGTAAAGAGAAAAGGGTAAGTAGCAGAGGGACTACAGATAAAATTATGCCGAAAAAAAAAGGAGTGGAAGTAGGAAGGGTGGATAAAAAAAATATTGGCAAAGAAACTAGGAGAAAAGGATGAGTAGGCGAATAAAGAGAAAATGATGCCGATAAAAGAAGGAATGGAAGGAAAAAGGGTGGATAAAAGATATTTGTGAAGAGAAAAGGAGGCGTAGGAGTAACAGATTATTATGTCATCACACAGAAAGTTATGCCAAAATTAGAGATGTCAGGAAAAAGACGGATACAAGAAATTGGCAGGGAGAAGGGAGGATATGAGAAAGTATAAGGAGAAATAATAATATAGAAAGTATAAGAAGAAAGTATAAGGAAGTATAAGGAGAAATAATAATATAGAAAGTATAAGGATAAAGTATAGAGAGAAATAATATATAGAAAGTATAAGGAGAAAGTATAAGGAGAAATAATAATATAGAAAGTATAACAAGAAAGTATAAGGAAGTATAAGGAGAAATAATAATATAGAAAGTATAACAAGAAAGTATAAGGAAGTATAAGGAGAAATAATAATATAGAAAGTATAACAAGAAAGTATAAGGAAGTATAAGGAGAAATAATAATATAGAAAGTATAACAAGAAAGTATAAGGAAGTATAAGGAGAAATAATAATATGGAAAGTATAAGGAGAAATAATAATATGGAAAGTATAAGGAGAATTAATAATATGGAAAGTATAAGGAGAAATAATAATATAGAAAGTATAAGGAGAAATAATAATATAGAAAGTATAAGGAGAATTAATAATATGGAAAGTATAAGGAGAAATAATAATATGGAAAGTATAAGGAGAATTAATAATATGGAAAGTATAAGGAGAAATAATAATATAGAAAGTATAAGGAGAAAGTATAAGAAAGTATAAGGCAAAATAATAATATAGAAAGTATAAAGAGAAAGTATAAGGAGAAAGTATAAGGAAAATAATAATATAGAAAGTATAAGGAGAAAGTATAAGGCAAAATAATAATATAGAAAGTATAAGAAGAAAGTATAAGGAAGTATAAGGAGAAATAATAATATAGAAAGTATAAGAAGAAAGTATAAGGAAGTATAAAGAGAAATAATACATAGAAAGAAAGAGACAAGTATGCCGCGAATGGAAGAGATGGAAGGAGAAAAGATAAAATAAATTGTCAAGGAGAAGGGAGGCTATAAGGAAGTATAAGGAAGAGGTGAGGGAAGCTATAAGGAAGTATAAGGAAGAGGTGAGGGAAGCTATAAGGAAGTATAAGGAAGAGGTGAGGGGAAACTATAAGGGGAAATATAAGGAAGAGGTGAGGGAAGCTATAAGGAAGTATAAAGGGAAAAGGGGAGGGGAAACTATAAAAGGAGTATAAGGAAGAGGTGGGAAGCTATAAGGAAGTATAAGGAAGAGGTGAGGGAAGCTATAAGGAAGTATAAGGAAGAGGTGAGGGAAGCTATAAGGAAGTATAAGGAAGAGGTGAGGGAAGCTATAAGGAAGTATAAGGAAGAGGTGAGGGAAGCTATAAGGAAGTATAAGGAAGAGGTGAGGGAAGCTATAAGGAAGTATAAGGAAGAGGTGAGGGAAGCTATAAGGAAGTATAAGGAAGAGGTGAGGGAGGCTATAAGAAAGTATAAGGAAGAGGTGAGGGAGGCTATAAGGAAGAGGTGAGGGAGGCTATAAGGAAGTATAAGGAAGAGGTGAGGGAAGCTATAAGGAAGTATAAGGAAGAGGTGAGGGAAGCTATAAGGAAGTATAAGGAAGAGGTGCTACTCGTATAAGGAGGAAGGAGGATGGCTAAGGGAAGAGAGTAGTGGAGGGAAGGTGTGAATGAGCAACAGGACAATAGGGGAAGGCTAACACAACGCCCCTCCACTTGTCAAACCCTCCACATTCCACACCTTTCGCCTCCCTCCACCTCCACCACCACCAGCCTTCCTTACCTCACCTGGTCTTCACGCCTAGACATGCTTCTTCGCTTCCTCCTCCTCCTCCTCCCCCTTCCTATCCTCCTCTTCTTCCTCTTCCTTCCTATCCTCCTCTTCTTCCTCTTCCATCCTATCCTCCTCCTCTTCCATCCTATCCTCCTCCTCTTCCTTCATATCCTCCTCCTCTTCCTTCCTATCCTCCTCCTCTTCCTTCATATCCTCCTCCTCTTCCTTCATATCCTCCTCCTCTTCCTTCATATCCTCCTCCTCTTCCTTCCTATTATCCTCTTCCTCCTTCTCCTCCTCTTCTTCCCTCCTATTCTCCTCCTCTTCCTTCCTATTCTCCTCTTCCTTCCTATCCTCCTCCTCTTCATCTCCCTTCCTATCCTCCTCCTCTTCATCTCCTTCCTATCCTCCTCCTCTTCCTTCCTATCCTCCTCTTCTTCTTCTTCCAACTCATCTTCCTTCCTATCCTCCTCTTCTTCTTCTTCCAACTCATCTTCCTTCCTATCCTCCTCCTCTTCCTTCCTATCTCCTCCTCTTCCTCTTCCTTTCCTATCCTCCTCCTCCTCCTCCTCCTCCTCCTCCTCCTCCTCCCCCTCCTCCTCCTCCCCCCTCATTTCCCATGTCTATTATATATACCAACCTTTTACATTTTTTTTTTCTCGCTTTTTTTTTTCTTTTTTCTTTTACTTTATTGTTGGATTCTTATAGGTTTTACAGTCAGGAGCTTCAGCTGGACTACTGAGAACTATCTTTGACTGTACAGGAATGTGTAGATTATTCCTAGCTTAACATACATACAATACATGGCTTACTATTCTAATTTTATATTTCTCTATTCTCTCCTCTCTCTCTCTTTTCTCTCTCTCCCCTCTCTTCTCTCTCTCTCTCTCTCCCCTCTCTCCTCTCTTCTCCTCTCTCTCTCTTCTCTCCCCTCCTCTTCTCTCTCTCTCTCTCTCTCCTCAAATGTTTCTATAATGTATTCCTCACGTCAATGTTTACCTTTTACGATATATGAGTGTTTTCTTTTTCTTTCTTATTTCATTTTGGTTCACTATCTCATAATATTACTATCTTCTTGCTCCCATACTCCTCCCAAATCCTCTCTCTCTCTCTCTCTCTCTCTCTCTCTCTCTCTCTCTCTCTCTCTCTCTCTCTCTCTCTCTCTCTCTCTCTATCTATCTATCTATCTATCTATCTATCTATCTGTCAATCTCTCTCTTTCTTTCTCTACCCAAAAAAAGACGGTAGGAAGTGCATTCTTTTTCTGTCCAACGTAAACCTAAACCTATAGAGTGGGGATGAGAGGGAGGAGGGGGATGTAGAGGAGGAGAGGGGGAGAGAGGGGGAGGGTGATAGGAGGGGTGTATATAGGACTGACGAAGGCGCAGCAGGAGGGAGGGTCGTGGGGCGTGACAAAGCCTGTGTACAGAGGACTGAGTGTCTTGGGGGGGGGGGGGCGTGTATGGCTAAGAGGGGGGTGGGGGGTTGGGTGGATGTAGGGGAAAGTTGGGTGTGTGGGGAGAGGGCCTAAGTGGGACAAGAAGAGAAGGAGGAAGAAGAAGAAGAGGAAGAAGAAGGAAGGAGAAGGAAGAGGAAGGTGGGGGTGTATGATATGGTACTGATAGTGTGGTACTGATAATTAATGATAATGATAATCTTACTATAAATTACCGAATGTCCGTCTGTTTGTATATCTGTCCGTCCATATAGTTAACCCCTTGAGGCCCAGAACGTAATTTCCATTGTAATTTGGGTGCTATTAGACGATTTTGAGTGACTATAAGCAATATTTTATAGCTATGACCTGTTTAGTATCCTTGTCCACTAACTAATGTGGTAAATTTAGTTACTTTTCGTAATTTTATGGCTGACAACAGACGATTTTATATAGCCAAGGAAAGATCTGGGCGTGAAGGGGTTAAGGATCTGTGATTTCTGTTCCAATTTCAACCAAACTTTCTGAAATAGTTAGTCATTCCTTACGTAGTTTTAAACAATATTTGCTCAGGGTTTTTTCCATTTTTTCAACAGTAGAAAAAAAATATTTGCGTGTAGCATAATGTCATTTG
>JACEEZ010014463.1:20000-35000 GCA_016584305.1 Chionoecetes opilio
ACAAGAAGAAGAAGAAGAAGAAGAAGGAAGACAGACAGACAGACAGACAGACAGACAAGCAGGAAGGTCTCTGTAATAAGGAGCTCTTTAAACCCAACCATACCTCTCTATTCCCAAGTGTGTCATTGGGTATCTCAGTGTCGAGAAAATAGAAATACGCGTGGAAACACAGGTGGCGGCGTCGTGTGATCTGCCTTGCCGCCTTCCTGTCTGTCTGTCTGTCTCCCTGCCTTCCTCTTCCTGCCTGCATGTCTGTGTGTCTCCCTGTCTGCATGTCTGTCTGTCTCCCTGCCTCCCTGATCTGGCGCTGGAATACCGAGTTCGAGGCCGGGTGAGGCGCGGTGACAGGGTTATCGCGCACCACATCGATGCCACGACTCCACATAAACTTTTTAACGACTTGTCTCCCAGGGCGACCAGAACCACTTCCCGCAGCTGTCCCCATACACCTTCCCTACCCCTTCCCCCTCCCCTTCGCTCCTCTACACCACCCCTTCCCCCTCCCCTTCGCTCCTCTACACCACCCCTTCCCCCTCCCCTTCGCTCCTCTACACCACCCCTTCCCCCTCCCCTTCGCTCCTCTACACCACCCCTTCCCCCTCCCCTTCGCTCCTCTACACCACCCCTTCCCCCTCCCCTTCGCTCCTCTACCTGCCCTCCCCCTTCCCCCTTACTCCTCTACACCGCCCGTCCCCCTTCCCCCTCGCCTACCCCTTCCCCTCTCGCTCCTCAGCCTCCACCGGTAAGGCCTCCCAGCCTCCACCAGTAGGGCCTCCCAGCCTCCTCAGGTAGGGCCTCCCCTATCTACCGTGGGATCAGGAATGCCGCGGCACAAAATCAACAGGTGATCCATGTTCATCAGGGACGAGTTGGCCCAAAACTTGATTCCGAGGAGCGATAAGTAATCAGGTGAGGGATAAACATGAAAGACCTGACGATGTACAAGAAACTGATACGACATGAATACAGTTAGGGGATGATATTGGTGAAGTGAAGGAGGCGAGCTGGACCACGTTGTTAAGTACTATAAGGACATTAAACGTAACACACATGCAGTCTTATGTAAGTGACCTCAGTGAAGATAAATAAAGTAGCAGCTAGATTTACCTCTCCACCTCCTGACCTGTTCCTTTTGGACCTTCACAGCGTCAGCCAGCCAGCCTCAACAAGCACACAGCCCGGAAAGGTCAGGATCAGTGTCTCGCCTTGCAGTAAGCGCCGCTCAGCCTTGTGGTTCGCCGCCTCACCCCCGCCACTACTTCACCTCCTTTCACCGACCACGAGTTACGACTGATTCATTCTTCTTGTCTTCTAATGATGTACTTGAGCCAATTAAATGACATTGTGTGACTTACCCAGCATGTCACACAGGCTCTTATTGCAGGCCCGGCTTACCTTCTTGTTTTTCTTGTTTTTCTTGTTTTCTTCTTCTTCTTCTTCTTCTTCTTCTTCTTCTTCTTCTTCTTCTTCTTCTTCTTCTTCTTCTTTTTCCTTCTTCTTCTTCTTCTTCTTCTTCTTCTTCTTCTTCTTCTTCTTCTTCTTCTTCTTCTTCTTCTTCTTAGAACATCAGAACACAAGAAAATAAGGAAACTACAAGAGGCCGCGAGACCTACACGTGGTAGTTCCTCTTACTTAACATTACCTAAATCCACCTCTCTTCCCCATCCATGATTTTATCCAGACTCTTCTTCTTCATCTTGTGACCTTGGACGCTTAGTATATCGCTTCATAGGTCCTCTTCATAGGTAGGTAGGTCTCCTCATAGATAGCTACCACTGCCTCACCCCCCTTCCCCCGCACCCCCTCCATCTGGCAGCCCCGCACATCACTTCTTGATTCAGCCACATTTACCACAACAGAAATTAATAAGAAGTAGTTTTCCGCGGGGTCAAATTAACTAGGGGTTTAGATTAGCCAGGCGCGGTGTACTGGGGTCGGAGTAGCGGGGAGCAAGGAGGTGGTGGTGGTTTTTTAATCTGTGGATGTATAACGGCGCCCAGAACAATAGCCCTTAAGACCCTGAAATATGACGGCGCAGTGACAGGGGGGTTTAAGGGGGGGTAAAGGGGTTTTAAACACAGGGATGGGGGGGGGGGGCCCCCTTTTTTTTTTTTCCCCCCCGGGGGGGCCCCCCCCTTTTTTTTTCCGGGGCCCCCCCCTTTTAAAAAAACCCCACCAAAAAAACCCCCCAAAAAAAAAACACAAACACCCAAAAACCCCCAAAACACCCCAAAAAAACACACCCCCCAAAACAAAACCCCCCCCCAAAAAAAAAAAGGGGGGGGGGGGGGGGTTAAAAAAATTTTTTTTAAAAAAAAAAACCCGGGGGTAAAAATTAAAACCAATTTTAAAAAATAAATTAAAAAACACACCCCCCCCCCAAAAAAAAAAAACAACCCCACACACACACACACACACCCCACAAACACCCCCCCCCCCCCCCTTTTTTTTTGGGCCCCTTTTTTTTCCCCCCCCCTTTTAAAAAAGGGGGGAAAAAAAACCCCCCCGGAAACCCCAAAAAAAAGGGGGGGGGGGGGGGGGGGGAGGGATGGGGGGGGGGGGGGCCCCCCGGGGGGGGGGGGGGTTTTTTGGGGGGGGGGGGGGGAAAAAGGGGGAAAAGGGGGGGGGGTTTTTTTGGGGGGAAAAAAATTTTTTGGCCGGGCCCCCCGGGGAAAAAATTTTTTGGGGGGGAAAATTTTAATTTCCAAAGGGGTTTAATTTGGGGCCCTTTTTTGGGGGGGTTTTTTTTTGGGGGGGGGGGGGGGGGGGGGGGGGGGGGGAGGGGGAGGGAAAAAAAGGGGGGAGGGGGGGGGAAAAAAGGGGAAAAAAAAAAGGGGGGGAAAAAAAGGGGGGGGGAAAAAAAAGGAGGTGAGGGGGAAAGGGGGAAGGGGGAAAAAAAAGGGGGGGGGAAAAAAATTTTAAAAAAAATTTTTTTTAAAGGGGGGGGAAAAAGGGGGAAAGAAAGGGAAAAGGGGGGGCCCCCCCCCTTTTTTTTTTCCCCCCCCTTTTTTTTTTTTCCCCCTTTAAAAAAAAAAGGGGGGGGGGGGGAAATTAAAAAGGGGGAAAAAGAGGAAAGGGGTTTTGGGGGGGAAAAAAATTGGGGAAAAGGGGGGGGGAAAAAGGGGAAGGGGGAAAGGGGGGGGAAAAAAAGGGGGAAAAAAAAAGGGGGGGGGAAAAAAAAAACAAAAATTTTTAAAAAAAGGGGGGGAAAAAAAGGGGGGGGGGGGGGAAAAAAAGGGGAAAGGGGGTTTTTTTTTTTTTAAAAAACCCCCCCCCCCCCGGGGGGGTTTTTTAAAAAAAAGGGGAAAAAAAAAAAAAAAATTAAAAAAAAAAATTTTAAAAAAAAATTTTTTTTTTAAAACCCCAAAAGGGGGTAAATTTTTTTTTTTTTTGGGGGGGGTTAAAGGGGGGGGGGAATTTTTTTAAAAAATTTTTTTTTTAAAAAACCCTTTTTGGGGGGGGGAAAAAGAGGAAAGGGGGGAGGGGGGGAGGGAAAGGGGGGGGGAAAAGGGGGGGAAAAAAGGGGGGGGAAAAAAAAAAAAAAAAAAAGGGGGGGGGGGGGAAAAAAAAAAAGGGGGGGGGGGGAATTTGGGAAAAAAAAAAAAAAAAGAAAAATTTTTTAAAAAAAGGGGAAAAGAGGAGAGGGAGAGGAGGGAAAGGGAGGGGGGAAGGGAGACTAAAAAGGGATAATATGGTAAAAAATATAACAAAGAACAGTACGGGGAGGAAAAAAAAAAGAAGAAGAAGAGTGAAGTACATAGTGAAGTAAAAAAAATAATTAAAAGATTAAATATGTGATAATTAAATAGGATGTTAGAGTATGTGATTACTTTTAGCATTTAATTAACATAGAGGTTATAGGAAAGTTTATAGGAATCCTGTTTCTTTTCTATGATTCGATAAGTTCATAGAATCGATATTACAGAATGGGTTTTTTTTCAGTTTTCAGGTTTGTACAAACCCTCTTTTTGGATATCTAAAAAAGAGAGAGAGAGAAAAAGAGGAGAGGAGGGGAGGGGAGAGAGGGGGAGGAGGGGGGAAAGAGAGAGGGTAAAGGGAGAGACGGGGAGGAGGAGGGAGGAAGAGAGAGAGAGGAGGGGGGGAAAGAGAGAGAGAAAAAGAAGAGAGGAGGGGAGAGGGGTGGGGAGAAGAGAGAAAAGGGAAAAACCGAGGAAAGAGAGAGAGAGGAGAGAGGAGAGAGGGGGGGAAGGAGGAGGGAGGAGAAAGAGAGGGCGAGAGGGGGAGCGAGAGAGAGAGAAAAGGGGGAAAGGGAGAGAGAAGGCGAGAGAGGAGAAGGAGAATGAGAGGAGTAAAAGAGAGAGAGAGGAAGGAGAGGGAGAAAAGAGAAGAAAAGGAGGAAGGGAGAGGGGGAGGGGGCGGGGAGAGAAAAGAAGAGGGGGAAGGAGGGGAAAGAAAGCGAAGAGAAGAGAGAGAGAGAGAGAGAGAAGGGATAGGAGGGAAAAGAGGGGAGTGGAGGGGGGAAAGGGGAGAGAGGAAAGCAGGAAAAAAAAAAAAAAAAAAAAAAAAAAAAAAAAAAAAAGGGGAGAGAGAGGGGAAAAAGAAGGAAAAGGGAAAAAAAAAAAAAAAAAGGGGGGGGGGGGGGAGAGGGAGGAGAAGGGGGGGAAGGGGGAGGGGAGAGGGGAGAGAAAAGGGGAGGGGAAGGAGAGAGAGAGAGGGGGGAATAAATGAGAGGAGAGGAAAAGGGGGAGAGGGAAGGAAGAGGGGGAAAGGGGAGGAATTGAAAAGGGGGGGAGAAAGAGGAAGAAAGAGGAGGAAGAAGGAGAGGGGGGGAGGGGGAGGGAAAAAAAGGAGGAGGGAGAGAGAGGGAAGAGAGAGAGAGAGGGAGGAGAGAGGAGTGAGAAGGGGAGGAAGAAAAGGGGGGGAGGGAGGGGAAAAGGGGAAAGGAGACTAAGAGAAGGAGAGGGGGGGGGGGAAAAAAAAAAAAATGGGGGAAAAAAAGCCCCGCCCGACTTTGAGGAAAAAAATGGGATTAGAAAGAAGGAAAGAAAAAAGAAGAAGAAAAGCGGGAAAGAGGAGGGGGGAAAGGGAAAGGACCCCGGGGGAAAAAGGAGGGGGAAATAAAAAGGAGGGAGAAAGAAGGAAAAGGAAAGGACCAGATTAATTTAAATGGAAACCATTCTGGCCGGCATCGGGTTCAAAGGGGCATTGCAAAAGAAAAAAGTAAAAGAAGGAAAGAAAAGGGACAAAAAGAGAAAAAAAAAGGAAATTTTACAGAAAAAATTAAGTTGGATCAGGGGACAATGACCCCATTAAGGGGAAACTTAATCCAATGAGGGGAAGGATGAAAATTTATAGGAGGAAGAAAAAGGAAAAAACAAGGAAAAAACTATCCATTTCCAACCCTACTTTATTACCAAGCTGGTAGGGATAACCAATCTTTATTTTAACTTCTCAAAAGATGAGAAAAAAAGGAGGGGAGGGAAAGGGAGGAGGATATCTTCCCCCTTTCCCCTCCTCCCTCTTTTTCTCCTCCTCTCTTTTCCTTCTCTCTTTTCTTCTCTCCCGATTTAGGACCCCCCCCCCTTTTTCTCTCTCTCTCTCTCTCTCTCTCTCTCTCTCTCTTTTCCTCTCTCTCTCTCTCTTCTCTTTTCTCTCTCTATCCCTCTCCCCCTCTTTCGACCTAGGGCCTTTTTTTCCTCTTCCCCTCCCTCCTTTTCTCTCTCTCCCTCCCCTCTCTTTTCTCTCTCTCTCTCCTCTCTCTTCTTCCTCTCCTCTCTCTCTCTCCCTCTCTCCCTTCTTTTCCCCCCCCTCTCTTCCTTTTCCCCCTTCCTTCTCTTCTTCTCTCCTTCTCTCTTCTCTCTCTCCTCTCTCTCTCTCTTCCTCTCTCTCTTCTCTTTTCCTAGGGGTCGGCCTCATAACAATAAATATCTACCTTGTCCTTTCTCACGCCACACCAATAACAACTCATCAACTTTACTCAATATTTACGCATCCTCTGTTTCCTTTTCCTTTACGGGACGACTCCTAATTGACGCACGTATGTATGTAGCAGTGTGTGTGTGTGTGTGTGTGTGTGTGTGTGTGTGTGTGTGTGTGTACCACTACCACCACCACCATAAGTTCCCTTCGTACCATAATATTTTCGAAGCACGGCTATCATCGCGTACTAATTACCTGGCTGGTTGGGTAGTTAGTTTAGATGATCATTTTGTGTACCTACTAATATGGGCCATTTTTTTCTTACTTTCAAGTTTGTGATATTTTTTTTTCCTGTGCCAATATTTCCTGGGCCATGATTTCCTGTGTCGTGTTTTCTAGTGCCATTTTTTCCGAGTACCACCTAATACAGAACGTCTCTCGTAGTTACATACGCGAAACTGAATCCCTACTCCCTTTGTCTCCCTATATGTGTATGTACCAATCGTGCTGTCCCCCCCTCCCTTTGTAGTTGTAAGTCATGTAGTAGTAGTAGTAATTGTTATTTGTTGTTGTTGTTGCTGCTTCTCCTACTATACTCCCTCCCTTCGCGAAACACCTGCCAACCCTCACCCCGTCACTCCGCACACTGTATAGCAAGGAACGCGTCACCAGTGTATAGCAATCAACCTCCCGTGTTCAGCCGTGTTCTGCCGCCCCACTGGAACACTGCACGCCGCGATAAACCTGATTTCTCTTTCTCTTCTCTTCTTCCTCCTCACCTCTCCATCTTCCCATATTCCTTCCTTTGCTATTCCTCCTTTTACTCTTGTTCTTCTTTTAATTATCTTTCTCTTCTTCCTTCTCCTGTTCTGTCTCTTCGTTCTCTTTCTCTTATTCCTTCGTCTGTTCCTTCTCTTTCTCTTATTCTTCCTCCTGACCCTTCCATCTCCTCCATCTTCCTTACTCCCTCCTTTGCTATTCCTCCTCCTTCTCCTGTTCTTTCTCTCTTTCTCTACGTCCTTTGAAGTATCGTTAAATGACACGGATAGACGACCATATTAGGGCAAAAAAATATAAAATCTTCATAAATTAGGTAAATATTTGACTTGCTATACTATCAGGTATTGTTTCGAATTTTTTTAAAGAAGAAAATAGTGCTGTGTAATTTTTAAAGGAAGAAAATGATGCTGTGTAATTTTTAAAGGAAGAAAATGATGCTGTGTAATTTTTAAAGGAAGAAAATGATGCTGTGTAATTTTTAAAAGAAGAAAATGATGCTTTGTAATTTTTAAGGGAAGAAAATGATGCTTTGTAATTTTTAAAGGAAGAAAATGATGCTTTGTAATTTTTAAAGGAAGAAAATGATGCTTTGTAATTTTTAAAGGAAGAAAATGATGCTTTGTAATTTTTAAAAGAAGAAAATGATGCTGTGTAATTTTTAAGGGAAGAAAATGATGCTGTGTAATTTTTAAGGGAAGAAAATGATGCTGTGTAATTTTTAAAGGAAGAAAATGATGCTTTGTAATTTTTAAAGGAAGAAAATGATGCTTTGTAATTTTTAACGGAAGAAAATGATGCTGTGTAATTTTTAAAGGAAGAAAATGATGCTGTGTAATTTTTAAGGGAAGAAAATGATGCTGTGTAATTTTTAAGGGAAGAAAATGATGCTGTGTAATTTTTAAGGGAAGAAAATGATGCTGTGTAATTTTTAAAGGAAGAAAATGATGCTTTGTAATTTTTAAGGGAAGAAAATGATGCTTTGTAATTTTTAAAGGAAGAAAATGATGCTTTGTAATTTTTAAAGGAAGAAAATGATGCTTTGTAATTTTTAAAGGAAGAAAATGATGCTTTGTAATTTTTAAAGGAAGAAAATGATGCTGTGTAATTTTTAAAGGAAGAAAATGATGCTGTGTAATTTTTAAAGGAAGAAAATGATGCTGTGTAATTTTTAAAGGAAAAAAAATGTGCTGGTTTTTTTTAAAAGGGAAAGGGAAAAAGTTTTTTGTAATTTTTAAGGGAAAAAATGTGTGTGTAATTTTAAAGGAAAAAAGAGCTGTGTATTTAAGGGAAAAGAAAAGATGCTGTGTAATTTTGTGGGAAAAAGATGCTTGTAATTTTTGGGGGAAAAAATGTCCCCTGTGTAATTTTTTTAAAGGAAAAAAAATGGTTTGAATTTTTAAGGGAAGAAAATGACCCTTTGAAATTTTTAAAGGAAGAAAAAGTGCTTTGAATTTTTAAAGGAAGAAAAGGCTTTGTTTTTTAAAAGGAAGAAAAGAGTTTTGTAATTTTAAAAGGAAAAAAAATGAGCTGGTTTTTTAAGGGAAGAAAGAGCTGGAATTTTTTAAGGGGGAAGAAAATGATGCTTTTGAATTTTTTGGAAGAAAAATGAGCGTGTATTTTTAAAGGAAGAAAATGATGTTTGAAATTTTAAAAACCCGGAAAAAAAAATGCTGTGAAATTTTTAAAGGAAAAAAATGATGTGTGTAATTTTTTTAAGGGAAAAAAAATGATGCTGTGTAATTTTTAAGGGAAAAAAATGGGTTTGGTTTTTTAAAGGGGAAAAAAATGATGCTGTGTTTTTTTTAAAAAGGAAAAAAATGATGTTTTTGAAATTTTTTAAAAGGGAAAAGAAAATGATGTTTTTTAAATTTTTTAAAGGGAAAAAAAAATGATCGTGAAAATCTTTAAAGGAAAAAATGAGCTTTGTAATTTTTAAAGGAAAAAATGATGCTTTGTAATTTTAAAAAGAAAATGTGTTTTGAAATTTTTTTAAAGGGAAAGAAAAATGATTTTTTGTAATTTTTAAAAAGAAAAAATGATGCTGTGAAATTTTTAAAGGAAAGAAAATGAGCGTGTAATTTTTTAAGGGAAAAAAATGATGCGTGTAATTTTTAAAGGAAAAAAATGATGCTGTGTAATTTTTAAAGGGAAAATGAGTTTTTAATTTTTTTAAGGAAGAAAATGAGCTGTGAAATTTTTTAAAAAGGAAGAAAATATGTTTTTAAATTTTTAAGGGAAAAAAAAATGATGCTGTTAATTTTTAAGGGGAAGAAATGAGCTGTGAAATTTTTAAAGGGAAGAAAAATGAGTTTTGAAATTTTTTAACGGAAAAAAAATGAGCTGTGTAATTTTTAAAAAGGAAGAAATATGCTTTGTAATTTTTAAAAGAAAAAAATGATGCTGGAAATTTTTTAAAAGGAAAAAATTGTTGTGTAATTTTTAAAGGAAGAAAATGATGCTGTGTAATTTTTAAAGGAAAAAAAATGATGCTGGAAATTTTTTAAAAAAGAAGAAAATGATTTTTTGTAATTTTTTAAAAGAAAAAAAATGATGCTGTGTAATTTTTAAAGGGAAGAAAATGATGTGTGAATTTTTTAAAGGAAGAAAATGATGTTTTTAAATTTTTTTAAAAGAAGAAAATGATGCTGTTAATTTTTAAGGGAAAAAAGGTTCTTTGTAATTTTTAAAAGGAAGAAAATGATGCTGTGAATTTTTAAGGGAAAAAAATGGTTTTAAATTTTTAAAGGAAGAAAATGATGCTTTGAAATTTTTTTAAAGGAAGAAAATGTGCTGTGAAATTTTTTAAAGGAAAATGATGCTGTGTAATTTTTAAAGGAAGAAAATGATGCTTTGTAATCTTTAAGGGAAGAAAATGATGCTGTGTAATTTTTAAAGGAAGAAAATGATGCTTTGTAATCTTTAAGGGAAGAAAATGATGCTTTGTAATCTTTAAGGGAAGAAAATGATGCTTTGTAATTTTTAAAGGAAGAAAATGATGCTTTGTAATTTTTTAAAAGGAAAAATGATGCTGTGTAATTTTAAAGGAAAAAATGATGCGTGAAATTTTTTAAAGGAAGAAATGATGTGTGAAATTTTTTTAAAAGAAAAAAATGAGCTTTGTAATTTTTTTAAAAAAGAAAATGATGCTTTTGTAATTTTTAAAGGAAGAAAATGATGCTTTAAATTTTTTAAAGAAGGAAAAAGAGTTTTGTAATTTTAAAGGAAGAAAATGATGCTGTGTAATTTTTAAAGGAAGAAAATGATGCTTTGTAATTTTTAAAGGAAGAAAATGATGCTTTGTAATTTTTAACGGAAGAAAATGATGCTGTGTAATTTTTAAAGGAAGAAAATGATGCTGTGTAATTTTTAAAGGAAGAAAATGATGCTTTGTAATTTTTAAAGGAAGAAAATATGCTTTGAAAATTTTTTAAAAGGAAAAAAATTTGCTTTGAATTTTAAAGGAAGAAAATGATGCTGTGTAATTTTTAAAGGAAGAAAATGATGCTTTGTAATTTTTAAAGGAAGAAAATGATGCTTTGTAATTTTTAAAGGAAGAAAATGATGCTTTGTAATTTTTAAAGGAAGAAAATGATGCTTTGTAATCTTTAAAGGAAGAAAATGATGCTTTGTAATTTTTAACGGAAGAAAATGAGTTTTGAAATTTTTTTTTAAAGGGAAGAAAATGTGCTTTGTAATTTTTTAAAAAGGAAGAAAATGTGTTTTGTAATTTTAAAGGGAAGAAAATGTGCTGTTTAATTTTTAAAGGAAGAAAAGATGCTGTGAAATTTTTTAAGGAAGAAAATGATGCTTTGAAATTTTTAAGGGAAAAAAATGTGCGTGAAATTTTTAACGGAAGAAAATGATGCTGTGTAATTTTTAACGGAAGAAAATGATGCTGTGTAATTTTTAACGGAAGAAAATGATGCTGTGTAATTTTTAACGGAAGAAAATGATGCTGTGTAATTTTTAACGGAAGAAAATGATGCTGTGTAATTTTTAAAGGAAGAAAATGATGCTTTGTAATTTTTAAAGGAAGAAAATGATGCTGTGTAATTTTTAAAGGAAGAAAATGATGCTGTGTAATTTTTAAAGGAAGAAAATGATGCTGTGTAATTTTTAACGGAAGAAAATGATGCTGTGTAATTTTTAACGGAAGAAAATGATAGTTACATATATCGTAAAGCTCCCCAAATACAGTGAGAAAGAGTACACAAAGTTAACAACAATTACTAGTCACAACTTTTCATTATAAAAATATTTGCATATAATCACGACGCCGAACACGAAAACTTACAATAGAGACTGTCCGGATAACTAGGCGGAGAAATTTGATTTTTCGGATAATAAACACGCCCTTCAACCGGACCGTTCAGCCTGTTGATAGCTTTTGCGAGGGGGTATTGGGTTCAGCCTGACACCTCGCTACTACACCAACACGACAACCCACCCTGTACACCCTGTCACTCCTGTAGGTGTAGGTCCTCCCTCTACGACCACTGCTTCGTCAGGTGGTTCCTCATAACGAAGGACATGACCTGTTTACGTGAGGGTCGTAATAGGGTCACTCTAAAGGGGTTCACGCACGGAAAATGTAGTTAAAGAAAGCGTTTCTCTTGTATTTGAAGGTAAACTTAAGTATGTTTGATTGGGGTTTTTTGGTTCGGTTCACTATATTTTTAGTATGTTGGTGTTAGGTATTGGTGTATAAGTTTTACAGTAGTTTTTAGGGATGCATTGATGTATAGTGTCCTTGTGGTTATTTTCTTATCCTTTTTACAGGGTTTCTATATATATGTTTTTTTTTCTACTGCTATGGTCCTACGCCTTTAAATAACTGCCATCTTTTTTTTGGGGTGTGTATGTATCTCTCTCTCTCTCTCTCTCTCTCTCTCTCTCTCTCTCTCTCTCTCTCTCTCTCTCTCTCTCTCTCTATCTTACTCTTTAATCTCTTCCAATAACACGCATTGTATAGCCTTTTTTTCCCTCGTTTTATCAAATATTACTACGCGAAACGAAACCTGCTCTCTCGCCATCCACATCCCCCCTCTTCCTCCTCCTCCTCCCCCTCTCTTCCTCCTCACGACACAACAGCACCCCCGGCGGGCTTTGGTGAACCCATAAACTAGAACAGTCACATTATATGGTCCCAATCGCACTCAGTCATTTATTTTGGGGAGGTTTTTTTGACAAGGAGGGAGTCGGGCGTGGTTTTACCCCCTTTTCACAAACCTTGCATCTTCTTCCCCTTTCTCCTCCACGTGTACGATAAGGAGGTTTTAATATGTCCCTGTGACTTGTCTGCTGGAGGGTGTTTGAAGCGGTGTCTGTGGTTGTTGAGTTGTTCATGGCTGTGATATAATACATAATAGGAAGGTGAATTTGGTTGTGAACGGCTAAGTATTGTCATATGTATGTGGATTGTACATAGTATGGACTCTGGAGTAAGTCAAAAGGGTTCTATGGGTTTCTTACAAGGGCATGTGGTGGTGTGGTGGTGTGTGAGGCCCAGTGGCTGTGGTAGAGGAAGGGAAGTCGTGGTGGTGGTGAGGCAGGGGGCGGGGAGGACCCTAGACTTGTATGTGGGAGGATGAGTAAAGGTTGCTTGGTTAATGCCAGGTTGGGACGTTCCTAAGCGAGGGTTGGGTTGTGTGTGTGACCTTCTCTTGCCACGCCCCCCCCCCCCCCCGCCCAGTCAGTGCCCCTTCTCCAGAACCGTCGCCCTCGCCTGCCATCCCCCTACAATGTGCCCCGTGGATTTAACTCTCAAGTTCTCAACACACGCCAGGATTTTGCTCTTTTTATTCGTGATCAAGACTATGCAACCTAAAAAAAAGCATCTATTTTTATGGTGTGACTCAAGGCCAAGGAAATAGATTCTATTCCCTTGGCCTCGATGTGACTCATCATGGCAATTTTCTATCTTATGTTTCAGTTTCAATGTACTGGTGATCAAAAGTAATTACATTGCAGGTGTGTGTGTGTGTGATGTGTGTGTGTGTGTGTGTGTGTGTGTGTGTGTGTGTGTGTGTGTGTGTGTGTGTGTGTGTGTGTGTGTGTGTGTGTGTGTGTGTGTGTGTGTGTTTTGATGAGATGCAGCGGAGTGGTGTCGAGGGTGGTGTCGAGAGTGAGGAAGGAAGGCAGCCACCCTCGGGGGCGGCGAATCAAGCACCAGGTGTGGCTATCCGTCTCAACAAAGGATCACACACACACACACACACACACACACACACACACACACACACACACACACACACACACACCGGCACACCACGAGAGAGATGGAAGCTGCCCGTGGGCGACCAGACAACGAGCTCCGGCTGCTGGGGCCGATACCATCTGTAGTGTACGATCCACAATCCACCACACATAATGGGAGGGAACGCAAGACTCAAGACACATAATGGGAGAGAACGCAAGGCTCAAGACACATAATGGGAAGGAACGCAAGGCTCAAGGCTCTGTGGATGTATACGTATGCCAAGGCGACACTGACAGGCATCCTCCACTGCCATCTGCACGACACTCTGACTCCCGAGGTGGACGAGGACGCATAATCTCACACACTTAAGAGGCTACGGTTGTGTGATGTTTTAGTGGAGGACCGTCGTGACCTCTGAAATAGCTCGTCTAGATTTGTCTGTTCTGGAAAAGCGTAGATTTAAAAAAGAAATAAGGAAAAACTGGTTCACAAATAGGATGGTAAATTATTGGAATGGACTCAGTCGTCAGGTATTTAGTACAGAGTCAATAGGGAGCTTCAAAATGAGGCTAGATAATGTTATGGATGGGGATGCAAGGTGGTTGTAGGTAGCAATAAGTAACAGGAACTACCACGTGTAGGTTTCGCGGCCTCTTGTAGCTTCCTAATTTTCTTATGTTCTTATGTTGTGCAATAGTTGGTCGATGCGGTCCTGGGAAAGAAGCAAGGGCGCGGTGGGGAGAGTCCATCCTGGAGCCAGCCTTAATGAAGGGCCTGTTGGTCTAGGCAGCCTGCTGAGGGCGTGGGTCCCGTTGACTCCTGGTAAAATGCTAAATAATAGAGCCGCCCCGGGCACCATGAGTCTCGCTGTGCCCGAGGCGCCGCGTGGCTCGCACTCCAAAGCGAAAAAGGAGTAGCAAAATCAAGGCCATAAGAACATAAGAACATAAAAAAATAAGGAAGTTACAAGAGGCCGTGAGACCTACATGTGGTAGTTCCTGTACCATTTTAATCTTTGTATTTGAGAGAGAATAACTGAGGCAATGTAGGAAATTAAACTGTAGCTTTCGTTCCCATAGACTAAGAAACCATTCCAGCATCTCAAATCAAGTCTTCATGAGCTCGTAATACCCTAAACACTACTGGTATATTTTTGTAGATAGGGGGCCGGTCTTTCTCTCTAAGTTCCTCGTTCAAGTAGCTAACTCCGGCCACGGCTCAATACAGACAGACAAACGCTCGCTGCAATACTCTGTACACTTATAATATGAGTGTGTGTGTGTGTGTGTGTGTGTGTGTGTGTGTGTGTGTGTGTGTGTGTGTGTGTGTGTGTGTGTGTGTGTGTGTGTGTGTGTGCGCGCGCGTGTGTGTATGTGTGTGGTCCTCCTAATCTTGTAGAAGTGTCCCATCACGTCAGCGAGATCCCCAACATAAAAAAAAAACACAAACACAATAACCCAGGCTGAAAAAACGCCATAAAATAACCATCACACGTCAATTAACAAATCATCGTCCATACAGAGACAGTACATTAGAAGAAGAAGAATATTAGAGTACATGGCTAAGAATCTCTAGAATCCCTATGAGGCGCCGCAGAACCCACTCAGACTTAAGAGTGGTTTTATATCAATCAGTTATAATCTACTTTTCTATGCAGATACTATTTAAATTTTGAAAATAATAATAAAATGAGGGTCGTGGAAGAAGAAAAATGTGGGGAATGTTGATTATGATATACTCTACCGTCAATAACACTATAGTCGCCACTGCACTAATGTCGCCAGGCGAATTTTATAGGCGAATATTACGAATTTTAGTATCACTACAGACTTGTATGTGCCACTAAAGACATGTACATAATATAAACTACTATTCATGCTTATTTAATGGAACATACAAATCTGTAGTGATGCTAAAATTGGTAATATATGGCGCCTGGCGACATTAGTGCAGTGGCGACTATAGTGTTATTGGCGGCACAGGGCATGTTTTCAGGTATAGGCAGTGCATGGCTGGTGGCTATGTGGTTCTCTTAATTGACGCCTCTTGACCCATGTCTGATTCGCGCATTTGTACTGTAGGAGAGAGCGGGGCAGGTTGCATCGAGGGTAGGTTGCATCATTGCCTCTAACTCGCATGTT
>JACEEZ010014463.1:37500-47500 GCA_016584305.1 Chionoecetes opilio
GAGAGAGAGAGAGAGAGAGAGAGAGAGAGAGAGAGAGAGAGAGAGAGAGAGAGAGAGAGAGAGAGAGAGAGAGAGAGAGAGAGAGAGGAGAGAGAGAGAGAGAGAGAGAGAGGGAAGAGAGAAGAGAGAGAGAAGAAAAGAAGAAGAAAAGAGAAGAAAGAAAGAAGAGAGAAAGAAAGAAAGAGAGAGAGAGAGAGAGAGAGAGAGAGAGAGAGAGAGAGAGAGAGGAGAGAGAGAGAGAGAGAGAGAGAGAGAGAGAGAGAGAGAGAGAGAGAGAGAGAGAGAGAGAGAAGAGAGAGAGAGAGAGAGAAGAAACAGAGAAGAAAGAACTAAGGAGAAGAAAGAACAGAGAGAGAGAAGAGAGAGAGAGAGAGAGAGAGAGAAGAGAGAGAGAGAGAGCAGAGAGAAGAGAGAGAAGAAGAAGAAGCGAAGAGAGAGACAGAAGACAGAGAGAGAGACAGACAGAAGGAGACAGACAGAAGACAGAGAGAGAGAGAAGACAGAAGAAGAAAGAAAAAAAGAAGAAGAAGAAAGAGAGAGAGAAGAGAGAGAGAGAGAGAAGAGAGAAGACAGAAGACGGAGAGAGAGAGAGAGGAGAGAGAGCAGAGAGAGACAGACAGACAGAGAGAGAGACAGACAGAGAGAGAAAGACAGACAGACAGACAGAGAGAGACAGACAGACAGAGAGAGACAGACAGACAGAGAAAGACAGACAGACAGACAGAGAGAGACAGACAGACAGAGAGAGAGACAGACAGACAGAGAGACAGACAGACAGACAGAGAAAGACAGACAGACAGACAGACAGAGAGAGACAGACAGACAGACAGAGAGACAGACAGAGAGAGAGATAGAAAGACAGACAGACAGACAGACAGAGAGAGAGAGGAAGAGAAAGGCGCTACAACTACAACATGAAAACTTCGAACAACAAGAAGAGGTAAGGAGGAAGAGAAACAAGAGGAACAGGAGGAGAGAACTGGATGATAAGACAAATAAAGGCGTGTGAAGACCTTGTGGACACTGCGAGAGATTGAGTCAACACGGCGGCCGGTCCTCCACTATCGTAGGTGTGGCTGTGGCTCGGGCTGCTAAGGGGCAAGTGTTTTTAGAAGGTTGTGGAGGGAGAAGAAACGGGCTGACAAAATGGTACCAAGTGTTGGAATGTGTCGCGGAATGACTCAGGGCGCGAGGACGAAGGGTCAGAGGGTAGAGAGAGAGGGGGGGATAGAGGAGGATGGGTAGAGAGAGAAGGGGGGATGGGTAGGGAGAGGGTGAGGGGGTGGATAAGGAGAGAGAGAGAGAGAGGGGGGAGGATAGAGAGAGAGAGAGAGAGAAGAGAGAGAAGGAGGAGAGAGAGAGAGAGGGGGTTAGAGAGAAAGGGGATAGAGAAAAGAATGAAATCAGGAGAACGATAATAAAATGAAGAAAGAAAGAATTAGAGATATAGATAGAAATAAATGAAAGAAAAAAGGATAGCAAGAAAGAAAAATCAAAGAGAGAGAATAGAAGGAAAAGAGTGAATACAGGAGAACGAGAAATTAAGATTAAGAAAGAAATAATGAGGTAGATATCAATCAATGAAAGAAAAAAAGAAAGAAAGAAGAAGAAAAAAAGAAAAATTAAAGAGAGAGATAAAGACAGACCGACCGACAGAAAGAAAGAGAGCTTAGAGAGTGTAATAAAGATGAGGAAGGGAGGAATTATTAAATACTGTAGAAGCATACATGGTGGTGGTGGTGGGTGGTGTGGTGGTGGTTGGTGGTGGTGGTGGTGGTGGTGGTGTTGTGTGGTGGTGGTGGTGGTGGTGGTGGTGGTGGTGGTGGTGGTGGTGGTGGTGGTGGTGGTGTGGTGGTGTGTGGTGGTGGTGGTGGTGGTGGTGGTGGTGGTGGTGGTGGTGGTGGTGGTGGTGGTGGTGGTGGTGGTGGTGAGTAGTGGTGGTGGTGGTGGTGCTGTTGGTGGTGGTGGTGGTGGTGGTGGTGGTGGTGGTGGTGGTGGTGGTGGTGGTGGTGGGGGTGGTGGTGGTGGTGGTGGTGGTGCTGGTGGTGGTGGTGTGTGGTGGTGGTGGTGGTGGTGGGGTGTGGTGGTGGTGTGGTGTGGTGGTGGTGGTGGTGTGGTGGTGGTGGTGGTGGTGGTGGTGGTGGTGGTGGTGTGGTGGTGGGTGGTGGTGGTGGTGGTGGTGTGTGGTGGTGGTGGTGGTGTGGTGTGGTGGTGTGGTAGTAGATGGTGGCAGATGTACGTGGGGCGATACGTAATTCTGTTGTGTTTGGTGATAATTGTAGTGGTTTTAGTGGACTAGTAGTGGTGTTTATAGTATGTACTTGGTGTAGTGTGTTAGTCTAGGTGATTTGGTTGTGTGTAGGTGGTAGGGTTTGTTGGTGTGGTGGTAGGTAAGGGTGGTTTCTGGTTGTGTAAGGTGAAGATGTGGGTGTGAGGGGTAAGTTGGTGAGACAATAGACATACAGTTAGGTGAGAGAGATCATTTCAGCGTATCCAAATGTGAAGTATAAAGTGTGGCTATAAAGCGAAATAAACGTAATCGATGTATTTGTAACACAATAAAGAGAAAATAGGCAAACATTAACCCCTTGAGGCCCAGAACGTAATTTCCTTTGTATTTTGGCTATACATAATTAGACGATTTTTAGTGACTGTAAGTAATGTTTTATAGATATGACTTGTTTAGTATCTTAGTCCACTAGGTAATTTGGTTATTAGGTTATTTTTCGTAATTGTACGGCTAACGACAGACGATTTCTTATATATCAAAGGTGAAGATCTGGGTGTGAAGGGGTTAAGATTGGTGAGACAATAGACATACAGTATAGGTGAGAGAGATCATTTCAGCCGTCATCCAAATATGAAGTATAAAAGTGTGGCTATAAAAAGCGAAATAAACACTAAATCAATGTATTCGTAACACCAAATTTCGCACTTTCATATTCGTCTGTACAATATTTATGCAAAACCTTTATGGCAACGCTTCACCACTCTTTACAGCCCTAATCATGTCTTATCTCTGCCTTCTTCGCCTCTTACGGTAAGGTATAAACATTAAAACAGATTACTCACAGGTTCACAACGTATCTGCAAGGAGGTGATTTGCAGCCACTTGCCAGAACACGTTGGAAAAAAGAAATGCTCGTGTGCGTAAAATAGAACACATGGTCAAGTCGAACCCTTGCCTTGTCGAACCCTTTCCCTAATCACTTTTTTATTCCTTTTTTTATCTAAACAATTTTATCAATCACACAAATGGCTTAAAAGATAGATCAGTTAAGGCAGTAAGTGTTCAGAAGTGTTTTTGTGACTCATTGTGACCTGCGTGAAAAAGGGAAGGACCTATGGCGTCGTGCTTTCCGAGAACTTGATGATAATTGTTATGTCTCGGTGAGTAATGATGTGGAGTGGAAAGACATGGAGGCAGTGTGTTGAAGAGGATCTGGCAGCATTGGACATTGAATAAGTTGAGGCAATCGGCCGATTTTTCAAACATGGACTTAGGCTAACCTAAGACTAACCATGGCCTTAGACAGACATTTCAGTTGCTTAAACATTTTTCCGGGGGTTATATAATATCATTAGACTTGGATGTGGGAAAGGGTCGTGGGTGTCTAACAATTCCAATATTATTTTTGTTAGTCTTCGACCAATCTGAGACTAAAACCCCCTTAAAAAACATGAAATGTCTGTCTAAGGCCATGGTTAGTCTTAGGTTAACATAAGTCCATGTTTGAAAAATCGGCCGATTGGATAGAGATAGTTGGAAGCGTACCATCGGCCGTCTAACCTCATAAGATAGTATGGGAAAATCTGACGTTAACCAGAAAAAAAATAAAATTAGGATGTGCTGACTTAAAAAAATTAACTTTGCCACGGTCATAATTTCGTCACCTGATTGTCAGCATTTTTTTCACCAAACGTTGTGATAACCGCTGCCTTGCTCTTAACGTATCTTCAACAGCAGGCTTCGATAGCTCTTGATTTTTGCATAATTATTGTGTATTTACCTCGGAATATTTCAACTCCTCCATGGGATATCATCTTACACATCCTGAGTTTTCTTAAGCTTCTTTAAATAAGATATTTACCAGAATTTTCAAAGCGATGTCTTTGCACGTCACTGCCTTGTGCATTTTATCTTTTATTTTTACATTTTCTCCTAAGTGATCGTAGCGAGTGGGTTTTCCATTTATATGCTGATCGCGCTACTCTGCACTTCACTACGTCTTTAGGCGTCTGACAGGGCCGCAAGTCCAATAAACATTAGTATTTTTAGTTTATTACATACGTATAAGCGACAGAATACCAAGCATCGAAATATGTAATCTTTTTAATCGTAAAAAAAAAAAATCGAAATGTCTGTCATGCTGTGTTTAAAAAAATATATATACTTCATTTTTCTTAAATAATATTTTTTTCAAATATATTTAATATCCTATTTAATAATCGCTATTAATATACGCATCAGTTTCCCTTCGATCAGTAAGCAAATATATTCTCTTTTTGTAGTGTGTGTGTATTTTTCAAACTATAGGGAGGAATTAGATATCAACACAGTAAGTAAGGCTATGTGTGTTGAGTGTGATGGGTTTCCAGCTGTCCAATACGCTTACACCTTGTTATTGCCTCTGTGTGGTCACGAGGCGAGGAAACCTTTAAATGGTTATCCAGCAGAAAGGCCTTTGTGAAGACGCGCTCAAACAGACAGACAGACTGACACACGAAAGAAAGCAGACTGACTGATTGAGCAAACACGAGGTAAGAAACACGAAGAGAGAGAGAGAGAGAGAGAGAGAGAGAGATGAGAGAGAGAGAGAGAGAGACAGAGAGAGAGAGAGAGAGAGAGAGAGAAAAGAGAGAGAGGAGAGAGAGAGAGAGGAGAGGAGAGAGGAGAGAGAGAGAGAGAGAGAGAGAGAGAGAGAGAGAGAGAGAGAGAGAGTGCAGATAGAGATATTTCACTTGCGGCTTCCAGTAAGAGCCACCGACACCCTTGAACACGCCACTGCGATCATTTAGTATTATCATTGTTATTATCATCGTTATTATTATTATTATAAATAGTATTATCATTAATCTAATAATAATATCTGTAACTAATAATATTCCAATACCTATATAACCAGATAGATACACACACAAATAGAGAGATACATAAATAGATACATAAATAGGCGAACAAATAGATGGAACTAATAGGGATAGAAATGGATAGAGAGATAAAGAGAAAATAAATAAATAGGTAAACAAATAGATGGAACAAATTGGGATAAAAAAAAAGGATAGAGATAAAGAGAAAAAAGAGAAAAAAGTAAACAAATAGATGGAACAAATTGGGATAAAAAAAAAAAGGATAGAGATAAAGAGAAAAAAGAGAAAAAAGTAAACAAATAGATGGAACAAATTGGGATAAAAAAAGGATAGAGATAAAGAGAGAAAAAAAATAGGTAAACAAATAGATGGAACAAATTGGGATAAAAAAAAAGATAGAGATATAAAGAGAAAAAAGAGAAAAAGGTAAACAAATAGATGGAACAAATTGGGATAAAAAAAAAAAGGATAGAGATAAAGAGAAAAAAAATAGGCAAACAAACAGATGGAACTAATGGGGATAGAAATGGATAGAGAGATAAAGAGAAAAAAGAGAAATAGGTAAACAAATAGATGGAATAAATAGGGATTAAAAAAAAGATAGAGATAAAGAGAAAAAAAAAAAATAGGCAAACAAACAGATGGAACAAATTGGGATAAAAAAAGGATAGAGAGATAAAGAGAACATAAATAGGTAAACAAATAGATGGAATAAATAGGGATAGAAATGGATAGAGATAAAGAAAAAAAAGATAAATAGGTAAACAAATAGATGGAACTAATGGGATAAAAAAAAAGGATAGACAGATAAAGAGAAAAAAGAGAAAAAGGTAAACAAATAGATGGAACAAATGGGATAAAAAAAAAAGGATAGAGATAAAGAGAGAAAAAAAAATAGGTAAACAAATAGATGGAACAATTGGGATTAAAAAAAAAGGATAGAGATAAAGAGAAAAAAGAGAAAAAAGTAAACAAATAGATGGAACAAATAGGGATAAAAAAAGGATAGAGATAAGGAGAGAAAAAAAATAGGTAAACAAATAGATGGGACAAATAGGGATAAGAAAAGGATAGAGATAAAGAGAAAAAAGAGAAAAAAGTAAGCAAATAGATGGAATAAATGGGGATAAAAAAAAGATAGAGAGATAAAGAGAAAAAAAATAGGTAAACAAATAGATGGAACTAATGGGGATAGAAATGGATAGAGAGATAAAGAGAAAAAAGAGAAAAAGGTAAACAAATAGATGGAACAAATTGGGATAAAAAAAAAAGGATAGAGATAAAGAGAGAAAAAATAGGCAAACAAATAGATGGAACAAATTGGGATAAAAAAAAAAAAGGATAGAGATAAAGAGAAAAAAGAGAAAAAAGTAAACAAATAGATGGAACAAATTGGGATAAAAAAAAAGGATAGAGATAAAGAGAGAACAAAAATAGGTAAACAAATAGATGGAACAAATGGGGATAAAAAAAAAAGGATAGAGATAAAGAGAAAAAAGATAAATAGGTAAACAAATAGATGGAACAAATTGGGATAAAAAAAAGGATAGAGATAAAGAGAGAAAAAATAGGCAAACAAATAGATGGAACAAATTGGGATAAAAAAAAAAAAGGATAGAGATAAAGAGAAAAAAGAGAAAAAAGTAAACAAATAGATGGAACAAATAGGGATTAAAAAAAAAGATAGAGAGATAAAGAGAAAAAGATTAACCACATTAAGGAGGAGGAGGAAGGGAGGGGCGTGGTAAAGCTTTTTATGGGCGAACACCACCACCACCACCACCAACACCACCAACACCACCGCACTAACTGGCCGTCCCGGTGTACACGATTTACAGTGGTGGCGCGTGTACCCAGGGCGGCAGGTGGCCCGGGCAGGACGGAAATCACCAAGACTTTACGGATCTTAGAAACAATAAACCTCAAGTGTACGTGTTTTGCGACTTGAGGGACGGTGGTGGTGATGGTGGTGGAGGTGGTGGTGGTGGTGGAAGAGGTGGAGGAGGTGGTGGTGGAGGAGGAAGAGGAGGAGGAAGAGGAGGAGGAGGAGGAGGAGGAGGAGGAGGAGGATGGATGGATACAGACGAACAGAAGCGAGATAAACTATTGGATAAGTAGTTAGAGAGAGAGAAAAAAAAAAGAGAGAGAGAGAGAGAGAGAGAGAGAGAGAGAGAGAGGAGAGAGAGAGGAGAGAGAGGAGAGAGAGAGAGAGAGAGAGAGAGAGAGAGAGAGAGAGAGAGAGAGAGAGAGAGAGAGAATATTATATCAAGCGTAACTCCTGAAATCATCCTAAAGTAAGAAGAAACCTTGGTGATGTTTGCACCAAGGAATAAATTATTGAACATTTCACGGGTCGATGGCAACACTGACACGGACGATGGCAACACTGACGCGGACGATGGCAACACTGACGCGGACGATGGCAACACTGACGCGGACGATGGCAACACTGACGCGGACGATGGCAACACTGACGCGGACGATGGCAACATTGACGCGGACGATGGCAACACTGACGCGGACGATGGCAACACTGACGCCGGACGATGGCAACACTGACGCGGACGATGGCAACACTGGGCGCGGACGATGGCAACACTGACGGCGGACGATGGCAAACTGGGCACGGACGATGGGCAACACTGACGCGGACGATGGCAACACTGACGCGGACGATGGCAACACTGACGCGGACGATGGCCAACACTGACACGGACGATGGCAACACTGACCGCCGGACGATGGCAACACTGACGCGGACGATGGCAACACTTTACGCGGACGATGGCAACACTGACGCGGACGATGGCAACACTGACGCGGACGATGGCAACATTGACGCGGACGATGGCAACACTGACGCGGTCGATGGCAACACTGACGCGGACGATGGCAACACTGACGCGGACGATGGCAACACTGACGCGGACGATGGCAACACTGACGCGGACGATGGCAACACTGACGCGGACGATGGCAACACTGACGCGACGATGGAACACTGACGCGGACGATGGAACACTGACGCGGACGATGGCAACACTGACGCGGACGATGGTAACACTGACGCGGACGATGGCAACACTGACGCGGACGATGGTAACACTGACGCGGACGATGGCAACACTGACGCGGACGATGGCAACACTGACGCGGACGATGGTAACATGGAGCGGGGACGAGGAAACGGACGCGGACGAGGAAAAGGAGGAGGAGGAGGAGGAGGAGGAGGGGGAAAGGGAGGAGGAGGAGGAGGATTTGAAGACGAAACCTAACCCCAAATCCATCAAGAAGCACCTGATATTAGTTTTCTTTACGTCTCTCTCTCTCTCTCTCTCTCTCTCTCTCTCTCTCTCTCTCTCTCATACTATTCCTTCTCTCTCTTCTCTTTTCTTCTCCTCTTAAGAGAGAATCTCTCTTCTGCCATGAACTAGAGCAATTGCTGTCTATTGTCTTCAGATGGACAGAGAGAGACAGAGAGACATACAGAGAGAGAAGAGAAGAGACAGACAAAAAGAATACAGAGAGAGAGAGAGAGGAGAGAGAGAGAGAGAGAGAGAGAGAGAGAGAGAGAGGAGAGAGAGAGAGAGAGAGAGAGAGAGAGAGAGAGAGAGAAGAGAGAGAGAGAACAAAATATTATTAATCAAAACAAGGAGTAAAGGAATTGATCAGATAACCCAATACCCACCTCCTTCAACGCGTCTTTAAGTCACAGGAAGGCAGAGAAAAGCAAGATCAATAGACGTTTAATAGATAGATAGATAATACATAATAGATACAATAGATAGATAGATAATACATAATAGATATAATAGATAGATAGATAATACATAATAGATATAATAGATAGATGGTCTGTTAATCTTGAAAAAAAAGGGTGTAGGTGGCGGGAAATCGGTGTTGTTTACCTTTCTCTCTTGTTACAACCGCGTGTGTGCTTAACATTATTCCCCCTGACCGCTGCTCGCCCATTTCTTGCCTTATGTTTTCTTATGTACATTTTTGGGCTATATTTTTTTATGTACATTTTTGGGCTATATTTTTTTATGTACATTTTTGGGCTATATTTTCTTATGTACTTTTTTTGGGCTATATTTTCTTATTTACATTTTTTGGGCTATATTTTCTTATTTACATTTTTTGGGCTATATTTTCTTATTTACATTTTTGGGCTATATTTTCTTATTTACATTTTTTGGGCTATATTTTCTTATTTACATTTTTTTGGGCTATATTTTCTTATGTACATTTTTGGGCTATATTTTCTTATTTACATTTTTTTGGGCTATATTTTCTTATGTACATTTTTGGGCTATATTTTCTTATTTACATTTTTTGGGCTATATTTTCTTATGTACATTTTTGAGCTATATTTTCTTATTAAATTTTTTGGGCTAGAAATTTACTTTTGTGCGTAATGTGCGTGTGTGTACATAGGAGATATATAGGTGTAAATGGATATGAGGAGAGAGAGAGAGAGAGGAGAGAGAGAGAGAGAGAGAGAGAGAGAGAGAGAGAGAGAGAGAGAGGAGAGAGGAGTGAGGAGGAGAGTGATGAGTGAGTGAGGAGAGTATGTAGGATGAGTGAGTAGTGAGAGAGAGAGAGGAGAGAGAGAGAGAGAGAGAGAGAGAGAGAGAAGAGAGAGAGAGAGAGAGAGAGGAGAGAGAGAGAGAGAGAGTGAGAGAGCGAGGAGGAGAGAGGAGAGAAGAGAGAGAGAGAGAGAGAGAGAGAGAGAGAGAGAGAGAGAGAGGAGAGAGAGAGAGAGGAGAGAGAGAGAGAGAGAGAGAGAGAGAGGAGAGGAGAGAGAGAGAGAGAGAGAGTCATGCATTTTTCATTATATCGTCATAGTCATAAAGAATAAACATTAATTAGAATATATTTCGAACATTCATTACTTAAAATAATCTTG
>JACEEZ010014463.1:50000-62500 GCA_016584305.1 Chionoecetes opilio
TGATATCGTGTGGGGGGGGGGGGGGGGCGTGTGATGTGGTAGCAATGGTAAAACGTTACATGAAAGTTATAGTACGTACACTACCATTAATCATCACGTGGTATGATGTGGTCGTGATGTGGCGTATGTTGTGATGTGGCTTGTGATGATTTTTGCGATGAAAAAAAAATGAGGGGGTGTGCCATGATATGTGTGTTAATTCATGTGATGACGGTATGTGGTAAGTTTACAGGCATGAGGAGGGATGTGGTCAGAGGGTTGTAATATCATATGGGATGTGGCCTGGTATCATCCATAGTAATCGCATCGTAGGCTCCAACGTAAAAAAATAAAAAATAAAAAATCGTTTGAAGGTGTGGTGTTGGTGTGGTGTTGGTGTTGGCATGTGTATATGGTGAGGCATTGTGTGTGCTGTGGTATGGTGGTGGTAGTGGTGTTGGCGTGTGGTGTGGTGAGGCATTTCGTGTGTGTGGTGTTGGTGTTGGCGTGTGTGTAGTGGTGGTAGTGTTGGTGTTGGTGTGGTGGTTTTGTTGTGGTGCGGTGGTGGTAGTGGTGGTGTTGGTAGTGGTAGTGGTGGTGGTGGTGGTAGTAGTGGTGTTGATGTGTGTATGGCGAGGCATTACGTGTGGTGTGGTGTTGGTGGTGTTGGTGGTGGTGGTGTGGTGGTGATGGTGATGGCATGTGAATGGTGAGGCATTGCATGTGGTGTAGGATGTGGTGTGGTTGTGGTGGTGATGGTGTTGGTGTTGGCGTGTGTATGGTGTGGTGAGGCATTACGTGTGGTGGTGGTGGTGTAGTGGTGTTGGTGGTGGTGGTGGCGAGGCGTCCAGTATAGCACTGACGGGACCCCACAGGCAAACACGACCAACAGTTCAGTGTGCAACAACCTCTGGCAACTCAATTCCACGAAAATAACTCTCGTATTGCACTGTCATCTAATCGACACTCATAGCGAGGATGGATGCGCTCAATAGTCACACGATGCAATACTTTCCACGGCGGAGATATTAAGCATCCCACGATTGCATTAGAAGCGCTAAATTAAATACTACGATGCTTCAGAACAAATGGGAACACAACACACCCTCTCTCTCTCTCTCTCTCTCTCCTCTCTCTCTCTCTCTCTCTCTAATTGCACCCTCCTAAATAACAGAACCCTTTTCTTTTACGTGTTTTACCCAATACTTATTTCATCAAGGGCTCGGCGGCCAGGCATCTCCTCGACTCAGCTTGTTCATACTTGTACAACTTATATTTTGGCATCAATTTATGCTTTGTTAAGGGGCGGGAGTAAGGAAGGGGAGGCAAGAGGAGGGGGAAGAGGAGGGGTAAGGAGAGGGGAAGAGGGGGAGAGAGGGGGTTATTGAAGGGGAGTAGGTGTAAGAGGTAAGGAAGGGGAGGAGGTAAGGAGGGGGAGGAAGGGAAGATGGTGGTGAAGCAGAGAGTAATCTTTAATTTAAGTTAGCATCAAAGAAACCTTATTAATTAAAAGAAGTCATTATTATATTATATATATATATGGCATAGTGCGAGCGCGTGCACACACACATATATATTACATACAAAAAAAAACAGTGGTAGTCACGCTTTCACAAACACATAATCGCACATACACACTCTCCCTTATAAAAAAAAAATGTCTCTCTCTCTCTCTCTCTCTCTCTCTCTCTCTCTCTCTCTCTCTCTCTCTTCTCTCTTCTCTCTCTCTCTCACCCACACACACACACACACACACACACACACACACATACACACACACACACACACACACACACACACACGGCGTTGGCAACACTGGCAGAAGCAGGGCCCAGGAATCCCAGGTATCTTGTGTCTCGCTCTGTATAGGCGGCGCTGGCTCGGACCTGCCTTCTCCCCTCCCTCACACGGCCCTGCAACGCTCTCACACCCTTCCCGCAGCCTACCATGCTGGAACACCTTAAGAACCCGATACAAACCTCACCGTCACCAGGTTATAGTGTTGGAATGATAAACAAGGTAAAACAGAGCGTGGATGGAGGACGTGGTGGTAGTGGGAGGCGGGGAAGCGAATACAGGTCCCGCTTCCCCTCCCGCTCCCCTCCCCTCCTATAAGTTCCCCTCCCTCCCCCTCCCCTCCCTATAAGCCCAGCACGAATCTGGGCCCAACTCCAAGACTTGCCTCCTCCAGACCTCCCCACACGGAGTTTTCCAGCCATAGGAGGAGGAGCAGAAGGAGGATACGGAGAAGGAGAAGGAGGGAAGAAACAGGAGGAGAACGACGACCACCACGACGACGAAGGCGACGACGCAGATGAAAATTATGTTGACATAATTGCTTCAAAATTAGATCGTAGAATTAATGCAGGGGGAGAGAGAGAGAGAGAGAGAGAGAGAGAGAGAGAGAGAGAGAGAGAGAGAGAGAGAGAGAGAGAGAGAGAGAGAGAGAGAGAGAGAGAGAGAGAGAACATATGAGAGAAGAGAACGTTTGAACCTTTACTGCCTTAAAATCATCTACCTTTGTAACCATCTGTAACTGTTGTGTAACTGTGATTAATAATGTTAAATACAAAAAGAGAAAGAGAAAGGGAGAGATAGTGGAGGGAAGTTGGGATGAGGTTGTAGGGGTTGGGGGTAGGGGTTGAGCAGGGTTGTGGCAGGCGAGGTGATGGTGGAGGCCGAGCGCTGGTCACCCAACACATCGCGCCCAGACAAGAGGATGATTATGACCCTCCCGCCGCAAGTTAACAATATGATCTGTTATCTACGACTCGCCTTGCGGTTAAATTGACAGCGGAACCACTTAGTGCACCTCATCAGTGGAGATTTATCCAAACAGAAGTCGAGTAGCGAGCCCCAAATTTTAAGTAATCATCGCGGCATGACCTATATTGTCAATAGGTCGCAAAGTGGCGATCTGGCTTGTTGTAAATTACGATTAACACGGACAACACGGCATAGTGCGGCCAAAGCATAAATCACACCAAGATTAGACAACCTAATAAATTAAGGGGATAAATAATGCACCGAGCGTGACCGGCATCAGAAACCAGAAACTGCGAACATCTCCCTTGGCCTCCCCCCCCCCCGCCTGCCCCCAAACACACCCTTCCGCCCCCCAACACACACCCCAACACAGCCTTCCGCCCTCAAACACACCCCTCCTTCCACCCCCAAACACACACCTCCGCCCCCAAACACACCCCTCCGCCCCCAAACACACCCCTCCACCCCCAACACACGCCCCAACACACTCTCCCGCCCCCAAACACACTCCTCCACCCCCAAACACACCCCTCCACCCCCAACACACCCTTCCGCCCCCCAACACACCCCTCCCACCCCCAAACACACCCCTCCGTCCCCCAAACACACCCCTCCGCCCCCAAAAACACCCCTCCCACCCCCAAACACACCCCTCCCTCCACACACCCACCATATAATAATAATAATTCTATTCTTACCTGAAGGCATACAGGAAAAACAACAACAACATAATATACAGACATATGATAACGCAGGGTTGTAATAAAGCAAAATAAAAACAACAGTTATAAAACATTAAGAAAATGGATCTCGGCAAAACGGAACTATCAAGCATCTAACAGGGGTTCAATTAACTCCAGGGAGGGCGACGGGTGAAGGGCCTCTGTTTTACATCAGTGTGAGGCGGCGGGGCGGGGCGGGGTGTGTTTGTGGGTGTGGGTGTGGGTGTGAGGGCGGCCGCTGACCACACCTACGGCACGGCACCCGCGACGCCTTGACTCCCTGGTGGTAATCATCATAAAATCACTTCTTTTTTGTCATCATAAAATGTCTCGATTTTGTTGTTTAAGTTTTAACACGTCAGGGCATATTCATAAACTAGCTTGGCCGCGTATGTTGTACTTGTAGTGACTGATATGATGTTATGCAGTGTATTTTGTCTGACTCGCCACTGCATGTCTTACAATACTATCAACAAGTGTTCTGCCTGGTAGGAATCCCGCAGCGCTCCTATAAGCTCACCGGTGGGCTCGAGGATATTATAAAGTTATATTATCCTATCCTATCCTAGTTTATGATCCTTGGGTGGGCTGGTCATCGTCATTTGTGTCTGAAATTAAGCTAAATAAGTGTCCCTTCTTTTCTTTGCGTCCCACAAGGTTCAACAAGATCACACTTGATGCTTTATTGTTCTGTCATCAGATCTTGAAGTTTATTATCTTCCTTAAAGGTTCCCACACAATAGTAAGTGTGAATATTTAAGGACTTGAGGTCGTTTGATGCCCAAGACTTTGACTTAACCAGACATTTTTTATCCATCAAAATAAAATAAATGTTCGTAATGTTGATCAGCCGTGTCCCGGGAGGGCAGAGTCCAGAACATCAGCGTCCTGCCACAAAGGTTCTGATGAGATACGACTGGTTTTGATGTCACTTTAATCAGTATAATGGGTGGAGTCCTTTATTTATGGGGACTCCTATTAGCCCGTGCTGTCATAAGGAGGTGCCCCATATATCTATGGGCGTGTCCTCAACACCCACAAAGTACCAGTATGCCTTAGATAGCAACTGAACAGGCAGCCAACTCAACAGGCAACTCAACAGGCAACTCAACAGGCAACTCAACAGTGCCTTAGATAGCAACTGAACAGGCAGCCAACTCAACAGGCAACTCAACAGTGCCTTAGATAGCAACTGAACAGGCAGTCAACTCAACAGGCAACTCAACAGTGCCTTAGATAGCAACTGAACAGGCAGTCAACTCAACAGGCAACTCAACAGTGCCTTAGATAGCAACTGAACAGGCAGCCAACTCAACAGGCAACTCAACAGCTAGATAGCACTGAATCAGTCAACTCAACAGGAACTCACGTGCCTTAGATCAGCAACTGAACAGGCAGCCACTCAACAGGCAACTCAACAGTGCCTTAGATAGCAACTGAACAGGCAACTCAACAGTGCCTTAGATAGCAACTCAACAGGCAGTCAACTCAACAGGCAACTCAACAGTGCCTTAGATAGCAACTCAACAGGCAGATAGATATACACATATACGAGTACATATATATACACACACAATATTATGTTGTTGTTGTTTTCCTGTATGCCTTCGGGTGAAAATAAAATTATTATTACTATTATTATTATTATTATTATTATTATTATTATATTATTATCATTATTATATCAGGGTATGTTATAGGGGCAGCATCCTCCCCCCCCTGCATGCCGCGCGGTGTCCCCGAGGCGACCCCCAAGACACGTTCGACAGCCAGAAAGCCAGGCAATAATATATCTCGGGTAGTTTATTGCGACATAAAGTATGAGGGCGGGGTATTTTGCGGGACCTCATTATGGCGGTGTACGTTTTGGTTGGTAAGCCATTTCCCGAGAGGCTATCAGCTGGCTGCCCTTTTCCTGCATACACACGATTTATGTTCCCAGGTGTAACATTATACTTGTACCGCCTTGAGAAAAGGTAAGCGTAGGGCACCTCCCATGCCCCATCTAAGGCCCCATCCTGCCGCCTTATCGCTCACATTACACGAACATTAATATGCAGCCTTCTTGACCGTATCGCGCGGCGGTAATTAAGAACATAAGAACATAAGAACATAAGGACATTAGAACAAAAGGACATAAGAACAGTAGAACATTAGAACATAAGGAAATAAGAACAGTAGAACATTAGAACATAAGGAAATAAGAACATAAGAACTTAAGAACATAAGAACATAAGGACATTAGAACAAAAGGACATAAGAACATTAGAACATTAGAACATAAGGAAATAAGAACATAAGAACTTAAGAACATTAGAACATAAGGACATTAGAACATAAGAACATAAGGACATAAGAATTAGAACATAAGGAAATAAGAACATAAGAACTTAAGAACATTAGAACATAAGGACATTAGAACATAAGAACATAAGGACATAAGAACATTAGAACATAAGAACATAAGGACATAAGAACATTAGAACATAAGGACATTAGAACAAAAGGACATAAGAACATTAGAACATAAGGACATTAGAACAAAAGGACATAAGAACATTAGAACATAAGGACATTAGAACAAAAGGACATAAGAACATTAGAACATAAGGACATTAGAACATAAGGACATTAGAACATAAGGACATAAGGACATTAGAACAAAAGGACATAAGAACATTAGAACATTAGAACATAAGGAAATAAGAACATAAGAACTTAAGAACATTAGAACATTAGAACATAAGAACATAAGGACATAAGAACATAAGAACTTAAGGACATTAGAACATTAGAACATAAGGAAATAAGAACATTAGAACATAAGGACATTAGAACAAAAGGACATAAGAACATTAGACATAAGAACATTAGAACATTAGAACATAAGGAAATAAGAACATAAGAACTTAAGAACATTAGAACATTAGAACATAAGAACATAAGGACATAAGAACATTAGAACATAAGGAAATAAGAACATAAGAACTTAAGAACATAAGAACATAAGAACATATGGACATTAGAACAAAAGGACATAAGAACATTAGAACATTAGAACATAAGGAAATAAGAACATAAGAACTTAAGAACATTAGAACATAAGAATATTATAACATAAGAACATAAGAACATAAGGACACAAGAACATTAGAACATAAGAAATAAGGAAGCTACAAGAGGCCGTGAGATCGTACACACGTGGTAGTTCCTGTGACTGTAATCCTAACATCCTGAAATTAATGCTATCAGGACCCGTGTAACTCTTCATCGCTATCTGTACACCGCATCTCCGCCCATTAAAGTAAAACAAGGTGGCGTGTGTTCGTGTGTTGTTGGTCTTTCACTTCCGTATAGCAGGACACCCTCCCCGGGGGCGTGGCGAGGTGGGCGGGGTGGTGACGCAGGGAAGTGGGCGGCGCCTCATCCACCACCGCAGCGTGCACGGTGATGGATGGGATTCTAGTGTTGATGATCGCTATGGTGAGGCCTTAGGTGTTAGGGTGGTGGTGGTGGTGGTGGTGGTGGTGTGGTGGTGGTGGTGGTGGTGGTGGTGGTGGTGGTGGTGGTGGTAGTGGTGGTGGGTGGTGGTGAGGTGGTGTGTGTGGTGGTGGTGGTGGTGGTGGTGGTGGTGGTGGTGGTGGTGTGGTGGGGTGGGGGTGGTGGTGGGTGGTGGTGGTGTGGTGGTGGTGGTGGTGGTGGTGGTGGTGGTGGTGGTGGTGGTGGTGGTGGTGGTGGTGGTGGTGGTAGTGGTGGTGGTGGTGTGGTGGTGGTGGTGGTGGTGGGGTGGTAGGTGGTGGTGGTGGTGGTGAGGGTGGTGGTGGTGGTGGTAGTGGTGAGGGTGGTAGTAGTGGTGGTGGTGGTAGTGGTGGTGGTGAGGGTGGTAGTAGTGGTGGTGGTGGTGGTGGTGAGCAAATCAGTATTTTCTTCCTTAAATTTCATGAAAAAGAAATAATAAATAATAAATAAAATAAATGACGCAATGCACTTATCCAGTTTGCGTTTCGTGATTCATTTCCTTTTCCTACTCATTTATTTTTTATTTCTTTATCGTTTAGTAAATCTACTAATTAACTAATAAATGCAGCTACTTATTCATTGCTGCATTCATTTACCTATTTCTCTATTCACTCATTCATTCATTCGTATATTTTGCTACATTAATAGCGGCGAGAATTATGTCATGTGCACGAGGCATGAGAGTTGAGGAAGGAGGAGGAGGAGGAGGAGGAGGAGGAGGAGGAGGAGGAGGAGGAGGAGGAGGAGGAGGAGGAGGAGGAGGAGGAGGAGGTGACGGAACAGTGAGTCACCATCATCACCTCTACACCTGTCCATCTCACTATCACCATCACCACCATTCTTGCATATCTCATCAATATCAACATCACAAATGACATCCCCACATTTACCTCCACCATAGCCACACCACCATCATCACCACTACCAGCATCACCACCAACACCACGACTCCTTTTCCACAGCCACCAACACTCCATAACAAGCACCACAACTAACCCTCATCACCACCAGCAGGCAGCAGCGGGGTCATCACCATTACCAACACCTCATCACCACGCCTCACACCGCCACCACCGCCACCACCACTGCCTCGGCGGCCATCACGTACCCACAAGGTCAGGCGGGAGTTCTTATCTTTACTCTCATTTGTCCCACGTAATTAAGATTTATGTCCTGAGTATTGAGTTCTTTGTGCTTCCTCTTCGCCTTTACGGTTCCCCCTCGCGGCTGTGCTCCACCGGGTGTGTGCCCGTCCAGCCCCTGTCTAGTCCCCATTCAACCCCCATCCAGTACCCGCTTCGCCCCGTCCAGTCCCCGCTTCGCCCCGTCCAACCCCCGTCCAGTCCCCGCTTCGCCCCGTCCAACCCCCGTCCAGCCCCCGTCTAGTCCCCGTCCAGTCTCCTTCCTATCCCCGTCCAGCCCCCGTCTATCTCCCGTACAGCCTCCGTCCACCCCGTCTAGTCCCCGTCCATCCCCCGTCCCGTCCCCGTCCAGCCCCCGTCCGCCCGCCGCGCCGTGCTTGCCTTCGGGCCCCGTCCAGATGCACGGACTCTTACCTCACAAGTGCTCCCCTCGGGCACTTACGGGGTATTACAAGATCGTAAAGTAGAATTACATTTCCGTAAGGCAGCCGGGACACATTAACCGCTTCCTGGCGTGCCCCTTAACGACCCGACCTGTGCCCACATCAGCAGTGCGGTGCCCCGGGCGTGTTGGGTCACTGGAGGGCGGCGCGTTAAGCCTCTCACGCAGGGCTGAAGCTGTGAGGTCTCGTGGGGTTCGCTCGGTGCCGATGGTGAAAGATGTGACGCGCAGTGCACCGTGACGCCATGGTACATGTATCCATTGTTCCGGGGCCAGACCACACGTTTCCGTACCGTGTATTTATCCTATAGTTGTTTATTAATACTACGGGGCCTGAGATACATTCGTGGGTCCCGTTGCCGTAGCTAAAATTTAATCCAGTCTTTCTTTTCACTTTCACGTTTACTTACCGCGGGCCTCCTAGACAGGAACAATATGGTTGCTGAGAGTACGACGTTTGTGGAGCAAACTATTAACGAACAGATGTACCTCATGAATTACTTATTTTTTCCCCTTTCGATTATTTACGCCAGTACCCTCAGTTTGACATAAAGGACCGCAACTTAGCCTCGACGCTGCCTGCCGGGCGCTTCAATGGTGGGAAGCTACAACTTATACACTATACAGCATCAGGTGACTCCTCAGAAACACTGGGGAAGATCTATCCTAATTTCATCTATTTATCATGTGAACGTGTGTAACTACATATATTGATAAGCCTAAATGCCACACACCACCACCACCACACCATCATCACCACCACCACCACCACCACCATCACCACAACACCACATAACAAAGAAACGAAAAGCTGAGGCCTGTAATTAGCATCCCCTTTGCCCTGCCACACTTGTAATGCCCCCCTCCCTTTACCCCCCTCACCCCCCCACCCTCTCAGCAACACCCCCTCCCCCTCTTACCCCCTCCCAGCAACACCCTCCCCCCACCGCCCTGTATATATGGTGAAGGCAACACCGTAAGATGCATAAAACGATAATTTACAGTGAATGGCCGACAACCGTTTTCACTGCACGGGTCGAAATCGGGAGGGAGAGGAGGAAGGAGATCGCTAGTGTCTACCTTCACCACACACACACACACACACACACACACACACACACACACACACACACACCACACACACACACACACAAAGGTTTATCTATGTTTTATCCTACATATTTATTGTACATATTTCTTACAGCACCACCGCCGCCCTCATCACCAGCCAGTCACCACCACAAGACAGAGGAGGCCGCTATCACCCCTGCCTCACGACCGCCCTTTAACAACCACCCAGATTACCATTGTTCTTATCGTGAATAATACCCTCATTATATACTTAACTCCTCCGCCATTACCACCATGAGGGAAATCACGATCGCCATTACCTGCACCTCACCCCCCGCAACCACCCAAGCAACCACAATTACAACCACCCCACCACCACTATACCCACCACCACCACCACCCCTACATATACAACTATAGACTGCCACACCCCTTATCATTATCATCGCAAAACAATCACGCTTATCTTTATAATTACAAGTAGGGGATGCCTTTCATTAGACCGTCACCACTAAACAATCAGCCCCATTGCTATTACAGCCGCCACCTATTACCTATCACGCCAGACCTCAATACACTGCATTACCTATCGTCCATTACCCATCGCCCCATGCCCATGTGAATCCCACTGTCTCTCTTACATCGCCAGGGGCGGCCAACACACGCTCCCCCCCACCCCCACCCGACCGCCACCCACCCTCACGCCCACAGACATGCGTGTGGTCCGTAGCAGTAGCCGATAGCCTCTTTCCTGACGGTGGGTGGGTGGGTGGGCGCATGGGTGAGTGGATTGGTTGGGCGGGGGGTGAGTGGGTGGATGGGTGAGTGGGTGGGTGGGTGGTGGGTGGGTGTATGGGTTGGGTGTATGGGTGGGTGGATGGGCGCATGCATGGGTGGGTGGGTGGGTGTGTGGGTGTGTGGGTTGGTGTATGGGTGAGTGGGTGGGTGGATGGGTTGGGTGCATGGGTGGGTTGGTGGGTGTATGGGTGGATGGGTCGGTGGGTGGGTGGGTTGCGGCGACGTGGCTACAACCGCCTCTCATCCCCGCGTTCTCCTCGATATCATCTCATTCCCTTCATTTCAATTTACTGTTTTTTTCTCTTAAACACGAGTAAATGATAACAAAAAGGCTGATGCAAGTAGATAGAAGAGGGTATAGTTATTGAGGTTATTTATGTGGCGGAGCACTGTGGGATGTTTTGGAGGATGTGGGGCTGGAACTAAGGCTGCCCCGATTACTAAGCCCCACCCATGCCCAACCGCCCCCTCCCACACACACCCATACACCCCATCCACCCAGCCTCCACCAGGACCTCAATGACCGGCAAAAAATCGTGACCCACACATGTTTCGTCAGTGTGTCATGAGGTTACGAATACATCATAAGCAAAGCTACATTTAGGGGTGAAGCAACGCAGAGAGAGAAATATTATCACGCAGGTTCTCTCTCAACGGTGGCGGTGGTGTAGTGGTAATACGTTCGTTTCGCCAACGAGCCCAGGTTCAATTCCCGGGTTAGGCAAGGTGTCCTTACTGTAGCCTGTTCGCACTTGGAGCTGAAACAGGTGCCCAGATGTAAGAATTTAACGGGTAGCGTCCGTGTTCTGGGGGGAAAATATAAGGGCTAAAATGCAGTGTGTCTGGCATAATGATCTCTCTCTCTCTCTCTCTCTCTCTCTCTCTCTCTCTCTCTCTCTCTCTCTCTCTCTCTCTCTCCTCCTCTGCTCGCTCTCTCTCTCTCTCTCTCTCTCTCTCTCTCTCTCTCTCTCTCTCTCTCTCTCTCTCTCTCTCTCTCTCTCTCTCTCTCTCTCTCTCTCTCTCTCTCTCTCTCTCTCTCTCTCTCTCTCTCTCATACACACACAAGGTAGGCAAACAAGCAAGGTATACACCCCACAAGTAGCAAATGGGAAGGAACCAAGCAATAAAAATAAACCAAGTGACTTCTCCAAACAATCCATCACGGGGCGCGACGTGCGGCCGTTGAGGAAGCCAAACACACACTGAGGGATTTTCAGGAACACCACAACAGCAACAGCAGCGGCTCGGAGTATACAACGACAAGATCAAGAAGAAAACCCACACTGCTATACACTAAGCAAGCGTGTTCTAAACCATCTTAGGTAACCATTCCCGTCCCTTTCACTGGACAGACAGATGGCACATTCTCAGTCACATGCAAGTTACTTTACACACCCCTGACTCACACAGCCGGACACCACATTCACTGTACCCAAGGTCCGTTATCATCCTATCTATAAGGGACGTTCACTCTACCCATACACATGATGTCAAGCCTCGGCAGTCAAGGGGATATGAGTAGCTTGCATGGGGTTGTAACTCTACCATTCACGGTACGTCTGTTGCACAGGATGACAGTTGTCTGTAAAACTTTGTGATACGTATAATGGATAGCGATGGTCTAGGGGTAAGCTAGAGGTCCTGGGTTCGAGTTACGCCGGGTACAAAATATTTCTACAATCTCCAAGTGACCAAAGGCTACCTACATCCCGCCCATCAACTCCACCTTCGACGCGAGTGCATCGGAGGACATAAGGGGGTGGCATGGGGTTGTTAGGGTTGTAGGTGTTGTAGGAGGGGTTGGAGGGTCTTATAGAGAATGTAGGTGTTGTAGGAGGTATAGGGGTTGTAGGTGTTGTAGGGGGGGTTGGAGGGACTTATAGGGAATGTAGGTGTTGTAGGAGGTATAGGAGTTGTAGGTGTTGTAGGGGATGTAGGTGTTGTAGGGGGGGTTGAAGGGGTTTATAGGGGATGTAGTGTTGTAGGGGGTATAGGGGTTGTAGTGGTTGTAGGGGGAGGGGTTGTAGAAGTTGTAGGGGCATGCTTTTATCACCACAGGCG
>JACEEZ010014463.1:67500-72500 GCA_016584305.1 Chionoecetes opilio
ATCCATGAAAGAGGAACCAAAAGTCAGATATAGTGTACTCACGTTCGGAGTCGTTGAGTCGGGCGTGACTTTGCCCCATCTTGGTGAGTCACGGGTGTGGTGCCCCGGGGTGTGCTCGGCGGCCCACACCACACCGGGGGCTACACACACCAGGGGGGGCGGCAACACACGTCACTCCCGTCACACATAGCAGTGCAGCACAAACCCATACTCCAGAACGTCCTTCATCGCGATACTATTTTCCTTCACTAGGTAACCAGGACAATATTTTCTGCTATCCTTTTTCTATCACTTTTTCCCTTCCCTTTTCTCACGTGTTATATGGAAGGGCTAGGTCGCTGCTTGGTTAGTTAGGTAAGGTGAGCGGAGTCATATTTTGATGGTCCCACAGAATATAATAAACTCAATGGTCAAAGTAACAATGATGTCACTTGTAGGTAAGGTTTTCTAATCGAGGTCATCCGTATTGCACTGATCGCTCCACTAGTTTAGGGAGCACACACGCACGCACACACACTACACACTCACATACACACGCTAACACATCAATAAATACGGTGTTTTTTGTATATATTTCTCACTCGGTGGATTATTTTTGGCACCTGAATCACTCCGCGAATAATCACAGCGCACTCAGCTCACACCAACACGTAATGGCAACGCGACATTGGCACTACATTGGCACTGTGGCTTATTCATCGGGCATGGCACATCATTCTTCCTCTGGTAAACATGGGTAATCACTAAACATGGGTCATCTTCCTGTCACTACCCTTGTCTTGGCGAGGAATGAAGGAAAACTTTACAACTTTACACACAAGACAGTCCCGATTCAACCCGATTCAAGGCACATTTATCAGTGGCACCCTCCCTTTGCTGGCTCTCCCGTGGTGGCCCTGGTGTCACTGAGGGGAGAGGGCGGCCAAGGGCGTGCCGACGAAGACCTGTTGAGGCACGGATCACTGCTGCCGCTGCCGAGGGGAACCATCTGTTGGGGAGAAGGAAAAAAAATATTAAGAAAAAAATATGAAAGTCGTTTCCATAATTGCTACTCCTCAAGGCTGCAATACGATTTTATCAACTGCTTTGTATCTGCTTGGCTCTTTAAGCATGCATAAGATAATATCTTGTGGTAAGTTTCCCTGACTGAATTATCCTGTGATTACAATATTAATGGTGATAGTAATGATAATAGCGATAAAAGTAATATGAATAAAAATTTAATTCTATTTATATATAGGTATTTGCTCTTTTAAACATGCAGAAAATAATATCTTGTGGTAAGTTTCCCTGACTGAATTATCATATGATTACAGAATTAATGGTGATAGTAATGATAATGATGATAATGATAATTAATAGTAATAAGAACAATAATAATCGTACGATATCTATTATAAGAAATTATCTATTACCAAAATATAAATTACAACACTGGCGATTAGTAATGATGACGATGATGATAATAACGAGGAGGAGGAGGAGGAGGAGGAGGAGGAGGAGGAGGAGGAGGAGAGGAGAGGAGGAGGAGGAGGAGGAGGAGGAGGAGGAGGAGGAGGAGGAGGAGGAGGAGGAGGAGGAGGTAAGGATAAAGGATGTAGAAAGGAGTGAGGAGGAGGAGGGAGGAACAAGGGAGAAGATAGAGAGTCCCCCTCCCCTCCCCCACCAACTATCCTTTGCAACCCCCCTCTCCTTCCCCCACCCCCCCCTCCCACAACAACTATCCCTTGCAACCCCCCTCTCCTTCCCCCACCCACCCACTCCCCCACCTCCCCCAACCCGCCCGACACCCCACACCCACAAACTGTGTCATTAGTAACAATTACCGCAAAAAACGAGCAGGAATCCCGTAATGGAAGAGTACTATAATTTCGAGATTTAAGCACCAATTATATGTGTAGCCAGACTCATGGCAGACGCGGGAACACTGAGCCTCAAGAACACTCAGGATAGCTAAGGAATGTCTCTCTCTCTTTGACCTTGCTAGTTCTCTCTCTCTCTCTCTTTGACTTGCTAGTTCTCTCTCTCTCTCTCTTTGACTTGGTAGTTCTCTCTCTCTCTCTTATCTGCAGCGTCCCTGTGCATTCGGTCAGCGGTTCGAGTCCGCCTAGTTCGTGCTGACGTGGCGGCGCTTTGTATAGTCAATAACCTTGTAGTTGGTACTTGCAAAGTGTCTAGATAGGATGAAAATCTTATCTTATCTTATCTCTCTCTCTTTAACTTGGTAGTTCTCTCTCTCTCTCTCTTTGACTTGGTAGTTCTCTCTCTCTCTCTCTCTCTCTCTCTCTCTCTCTCTCTCTCTCTCTCTCTCTCTCTCTCTCTCTCTCTCTCTCTCTTCACTCTCATCTCTCTCTGACTGGTAGTTCTCTCTCCGTCTCTCTCTCTCTCTCTCTCTCTCATCTCTCTCTCTCTCTCTCTCTCACTCTACTCTCTCGTCATGCTACTCTCTCTCATCTTCCTCTCTGCTACCTCTAGTCTCTCTCTCTCTCTCTCTCTCTCTCTCTCTCTCTCTCTCTGTGCACACCAAAACATCACACAACGAGTTACATTACCAGTATCTGGTCTCCCTAATTGAAGGCGGGCGAGCAACAGAAAGGAGATGAACAGGTCTGAACTATGGAGAAGAGCGCGTGTATACTGTTAACTAACTACATGTCCACGTGTCGTCATCCTGCGCCGCCCTTAGGTAAATGGGGAGGTGTTGAAGGCTGCAGCTCCCATGGATAGGTGTGTAGGGACTAGAAACTGGGGCTGAGGTGAGGAGGGAAGGGCGTGAGTATGACTAGGAGGTTACAGGAACTACCACGTGTAGGTCTCACAGCCTCTTGTAGCTTTTATATTTTCTTATGTTCTTATGACTAAAGCTATGATTTAAGTTTATAAGGTAGTGCAGTACAGTGTGTTTGTGTGTGTGTGGTGTGTGTGTGTGTGTGTGTGTGTGTGTGTGTGTGTTCACCTGTATAATTATAGCATACAGGGCCTAAGGTATACTCGTCTGGCCCTGTCTCCGTATCTATATTCATCTATAGTTTTTCTTTAGATTGATATACACTACTTGCCACTATCACCTCTTATTCTAACCAATTCTAAGCTTCTCTACATCTATGGGGAAAACTGTACCTCGTTGTAGTGTTCCAAAATATGATCCTTTTCTCAATGTTTTCAATGTCACTTCAAATACCCAGCCTTTTCGGTTTCTTTCATGCATTCCTCCTTGTTCTTTCTCTCCTTACTCCTTTACCCTGCAGCCTACACTCTCAGGTATGTTTTCTGACCCACGCTGTAACACGTAATCACTAAAAAGGTGTCGTGGGAGGCGCGTAACACGAAGCAACACGAGTTATTATAGTTCACCTCCGCACGAGTGATCGCCACCCCGCGTCGCCGATATGTAAACAAACGCTGCGGGATGAAAATGCATCTCGTACAAAACTCTTGACTGGCGCGCGTCTCGGATATGAAAATGCATGATTACAAAACATTACTATCAATATCAATATCATGTTTACTATTGTTGCTACCATCATGATTATTATTACTACTACCACTCTTGTTATCGTTATTTTCTTCAATATTAATGTTTCAAGTTTATGTACCCGTTTATACCCGGGAGTGGCGTCGTAGGTTAAGCGAGGTGACCCCCCCCCCCCGACGTAAGCCCCCAATGATTGATTGATTGAAGTTTATGTAGTGTGTATAATGTATAAACTGATTGATGTTAGAATCTTATACTCCATAAATACAGCTTTACTGGTGCATTTTGCTGATTCTTCTTCCTTGAATTTAAAATTTTACAAAGGAATACTTAGTTATATATTTGCTTTGGACGCAGAGCAGCCTAGTTTGGTAGCTCAGACACACATTAATTAACCCCTTCACTCCCAGATCTTTTCTTTGCTATAAAAAATTGTATGTTGTCGAGCCATAAAATTACGAAAAGTAACGAAATATACCAAATTAGTTAGTCGACAAGGATACTAAACAGGTCATAGATATAAAATAATGCATATATATTCACTAAAAATCGTGTAATGGTAGCCAAATTACAATGGAAATTACGTTCTGGGTCTCAAGGGGTTAAATCCCTGAACTCCGGCAGTGTGGCGTGAGGCTGAGGCAACAGAAGAAGAAAGAGAAGGAGATGCAGGATAAAATAGAAGAAGAATAGAGAATGAAAGAGAGAAGAGGAAATAAAGGAAGACAAAAGAAAGGATAGAATAAAGAGGAGATATGGAAAAAAAATATGCGAGGCAAGAATAAATCCAGAATTATATGGAAGAAGAAAAAGAAAGAAAAAAAGAAGAAAAAAAGGATAAAAAAGAACGGAAGGAAGAAAGCAATGAAGGACAAAAGAGGAGGAAAGGAGGAAGAAAGAAAGAAAACAAGAAAGCAAGAGAAAGAGAGATAGAAAGACAGACAGCAAAATGAAAAAATAGGGATGAATAAATATAGAAAGAAGAGGATGAAAGAATAAGTAGTAATATCAATAGCGGTAGCACGTGTGTATGTATGTATGTACGAGGAGGAGGAGGAGGAGGAAGGAGGAGGAGGAGGAGGAGGAGGAGGAGGAGGAGGAGGAGGAGGAGGAGGAGGAAGGAGGAGGAGGAGGAGGAGGAGGTGGAGGAGGAGCAGGAGGAAGAGGATTACATAGGATTACATAGGAATAACAGACACCAGGAGACCTATTGGTCCATAGCGAGGGTATCTGCTGAACTACATACTACTAACTATCAACTACTTGTAAGAAAACAGTTGGAAAATGATACCATGTCCCTAAAGAGGATAGGAACACGGAAGTTTCATAGTGCAGAATGATAGGATATGAAAAATACTAACTACAACTACCACTACCACTACAACTAATCGATACGGGGGACTAGATACGAATTCGCACTATCAATACCCATTTACTTTACAGTGCGCGTCAAGTCTGTTTTTGAATGTAGTTATTGTGCTGGCTCCGACAACATTTGCTGGTAACTTGTTCCATCGATCAACGA
>JACEEZ010014463.1:80000-82500 GCA_016584305.1 Chionoecetes opilio
AGTTTTTTATTTTTTTATTTATTTAAACAGTCATTAATCACAGTTCACACAACAGTTACAGATGCCAGAAAGGTAGATGAATCAAGGCAGTAAATGTTTTGATGACTGGCGGTGGTAGGAGATGTGGTAGTAGTTGTGGTAGTGATAGTAGTGGTTGTGGTGGTAGGAGAAGTGGTGGTAGTAGTGGTTGTGGTTGTGGTGGTGGAAGGGGAGGGTAGGGGAAGGGAGGAAGAGTAATATGGTAGACTCAAGAATACGCCTCGACTAGGAACAATCAGATGAGTGGTTCCCAAACTTTGTTCTGTTGTTTCCCCCTTCGACCAGTTCAACCATCTGGATTTCCCCTTCATGTGGACAAGAACAAAAATAGCCAAAGCACAAAATTTACTTGCTTAATAACACAAGTATAGAGACACTATCCTCTATGAGTCTATATCTATATGTACTTGAAGAAAAGTCAATAGCCGCATTCTAAGAAATGTTCTTTTCTGTCGACTAAATGCTTGTAATTTAGATGTCCCTCACGATAAATTTCCCCCTTAGAATCCTGAAATTTCCCCCCAGGAGGAAATTTCCCCCAGGTTGGGAAATACTGGTTTAGTTGTATGTATGTATGTATGTATGTATGTATGTAATTTTGTATGTATGTATGTATGTTTGTATGTATGTATGTAATTCTGTATGTATGTATGTGTGTTTGTATGTATGTATGTATGTAATTCTGTATGTATGTATGTATGTTTGTATGTATGTATGTAATTCTGTATGTATGTATGTATGTATGTAATTCTGTATGTATGTATGTATGTTTGTATGTATGTATGTAATTTTGTATGTATGTATGTATGTTTGTATGTAGGTAAGTAATTCTGTATGTATGTATGTATGTTTGTATGTATGTATGTATGTAATTCTGTATGTATGTATGTATGTTTGTATGTATGTATGTAATTCTGTATGTATGTATGTTTGTATGTATGTATGTCATTTTGTATGTATGTATGTATGTTTGTATGTATGTATGTAATTCTGTATGTATTTATGTATGTTTGTATGTATGTATGTAATTCTGTATGTATGTATGTATGTTTGTATGTATGTATGTAATTCTGTATGTATGTATGTATGTTTGTATGTATGTATGTAATTATGTATGTATGTATGTATGTTTGTATGTATGTATGTAATTCTGTATGTATGTATGTATGTTTGTATGTAGGTAAGTAATTCTGTATGTATGTATGTATGTTTGTATGTATGTATGTAATTCTGTATGTATGCATGTAGTTCTGTATGTATGTATGTATGTATGTATGTATGTATGTATGTATGTTTGTATGTATGTATGTAATTCTGTATGTATGTATGTATGTAATTCTGTATGTATGCATGTAGTTCTGTATGTATGTATGTATGTATGTATGTATGTATGTATGTATGTTTGTATGTATGTATGTATGTATGTATGTATGCATGTAGTTCTGTATGTATGTATGTATGTATGTATGTATGTATTTATGTAATTATGTATATATATTGTTATTATTTTTTCACTGTATCCCTTCGGGTGAAAAAAAAAAAATATTATTACTATTACTATTACTATCAGACACGCGTACATTCTTTCCTCGCCAGTAACTCGACTACAATAAAATGAATATGAACGAGAAAAAACTATAAACATATTGAACAAGAAAATAAGATGCATCGATGAAGACACTATTATCAATTACTAACTAACTAATATTACTAACACCGAATATCGAGGCACTAAATTACATGTTATGAATAAATATACAAAGAGAGAAATGCAGGTTTCTTTCTCAGTTTTATTTTCAAGGAGTTTTCATGATACGTTTGTGAGTGGCTGGAGAAAATTATTGAGGTGGTGCTTATGTTAGTGAGGCTACTTAATTATACTGAGGTTATATTTATGTTAGTGAGGCTACAACTATTGTCTGGCTATTTTTAACGAGGTGAAAAATCCTGACCCCTTGCTGCTTACTGACTGATATTTGATGACAGGAGAAGAGAATACTACGGTTCTTCTAAATTTCAGCTGTATTTTATCATAGTTAACCTTATTATCAGGTACACATAGGTATAATTTTAAGCATGAGACCTTGGGATAGAATGGAATTTTCGCCTAGCTAAAAAAAATAGGACTATAGATAACCTCCTGTACTATAAAAAGGAATACAAAGGAATCCAAAGGCAGAACAGACAGCAACAGCCCTACTGGGTCAAACGAGGCTACCTGTGTGACTATTTTCTACCACTATAGTTTCTACGTGTTAGAGGTAAGAGAATACAGTAAACCCTCTCTAATTCGAACTAATTGGGGGGAGACCTGGGTCGAATTAACCGAAAGTCCGAATTATCCTTACGTGTATATAGAACATATACACATAAGAACTCATAAACCATCAATTTCTTACTACTTAAAGATTAGATTATACACCCACACATATTTTTCACCTTGTAATGCTTCTATCATACA
>JACEEZ010014463.1:87500-97500 GCA_016584305.1 Chionoecetes opilio
AATAAAAAGCTGAACAGGAAGATGAGACGAGATCATTTTCGACCCGACGGAGGAGACGAATAGTTGATACGTAAGAACTTATAGACTACCAAAAAATAACACAGGTATAGAGGAGGGAATAGAGGTAAGAAATAGACGGTGATTTTTATGAAGTCGGTCAGAGAGGTTTTATATGTCTGTTTTGCTTCCGAATTTTCCTCAGAGCGAGTAGTAAGTAATACAAGAATACACATAAGATGGAGACACGAGAGGAAAGGATGAAGGCGTAGAGCGGACTTTGTAGTGTAGTAGTAGTGTATAGTGTAGTAAGTAGTAGTAGTAGTATAGTAGTAGAGAGATAGATAGTAGTAGTATTGTAGTAGTAGTAGTAGTAGTAGTATGTAGTAGTAGTAGTAGTAGTAGTATAGTAGTAGTAGTAGTAGTATAGTAGTAGTAGTAGTAGTAGTATTAGTTAAGTAGTAAGTAGATAGTAGGTATATGTATAGTAGTAGTAGTAGTAGTAGTAGTAGTAGTAGTAGTAGTAGTAGTAGTAGTAGTAGTAGTAGTAGTAGTAGTAGTAGTAGTAGTAGTAGTAGTAGTATCAGAGAGGTTTTATATGTCTGTTTTGCTTCCGAATCTTCCTCAGTGGGTAGTATGAAGTAGACACATTATTATTATTATTATTATTATTATTATTATTATTATTATTATTATTATTATTATCACGTAGCCTGGCACTGTGATATAAGTGTTAAGAGAAAGAGGATGGTTCACGTAATGCTCAGTGGAAGAAGATAGAATATAATATACAGTAATATCGATTTATTGTTAGACACAGATGATTAATTAGTTAGTGACGACGAAGGTATGGCCTGCATCCATTAACTAAGGAAAATAGTACAGTTATCCCTACCATGATAGAAAGAAGAATATATTTCAAGGTAAGAAAGAAAAAAAAAGAAAAAAACCTTGTCGTCATTACTAACATTCAAACGAGAGGGATAGGTTGGGCTTCTAAATGCCTCTATTATGTATTTTTTGTTTTGCTCTAGTACTTAATTTAACTCCTTGTCTTGTTGTTGTTGCTTTTTTTTGTCTATGCCTCCGGGCGATAATTTTTTTTTATTATTATTATTATTATTATAAAATCGATGCAGGTAAGTCTAGGTCCCAATTTACATCAGCTCGAGTACAGCAGGAATATTACACCTATTTATAAGACCACTTCGATCCCCTTATACAGGATTAGAGTAAGGGAGGGCGGGCAAGTGGACTCCTGTGACGCGCTTCTCTGTACATCCCAGAAACTTGTCCTAAGGTTGTGTTTGTAAATGCCTTTGAGTGCGTGACATGGTGCTGCCTACATACATACACAAAAAAAATGGGTGAAATAGGTAATCTAGCTGAAATTGATGAAAATAAGGATAAAAACTCTGAAAAATATGAGAAACTAACGGAAATTAAGGAAATCTAAAGCTAAAATGTCTGAAAAAGGTGAAAATCTGACTGAAATGAAGGAAAATAAGACATTCTCTCTCTCTCTCTCTCTCTCTCTCTCCTCTCTCTCTCTCTCTCTCTCTCTCTCTCTCTCTCTCTCTCTCTCTCTCCTCTCTCTCTCTCTCTCTCTCTCTCTCTCTCTCTCTCTCTCTCTCTCTCTCTCTCTTCTCTCTCTCTCTCTCTCTCTCTCTCTCTCTCTCTCTCTCTCTCTCTCTCTCTCTCTCTCTCTCTCTCTCTCTCTCTCTCTCTCTCTCTCTCTCTCTCTCTCTCTCTCTCTCTCTCTCTGTAACTCCAACCCGTGACCCCAACACCCTGCCACACCTCATTATTGGCTCCATACACTTGGTCCCTCACAGCATAACTGGTTTCTTGTTAGACCTCCCTCGCGACACACCCACATCGCATACCGCACACCTAACTATATATATTGGCACATACATACATATACGTGTGTGTGCGTGTGTGTGTGTGTGTGTGTATGTGTGTGTGTGTGTGTGTGTGTGTGTGTGTGTGTGTGTGTGTGTGTGTGTGTGTGTGTGTGTGGAGGGAGTGAGGGAGAGAATATAGATGGGTGTATACTATGGGATGGAAGGAAGGGAGGAAGGGAGGGAGAGTTTAAAGAAGGGTGAAAGAGAGAGAGTTGGGTTAGGGTGAGCTAGAGAACGAAGGAGAAAAGGGGAGGAAGAGAGGGAAATATGTGTGTGTGTGTGTGTGTGTGTGTGTGTGTGTGTGTGTGTGTGTGTGTGTGTGTGTGTGTGTGTGTGTGTGTGTGTGTGTGTGTGTGTGTGTGTGTGTGTGTGTGTGTGTGTGTGTGTGTGTGTGTGTGTGTGTGTGTCTCTTGACCTATCCCGTTAAGAAAGCTACAGCAAAAAATACAACAACGAGAACAAGAAAAGAAAACCATTAAAACAAAAGGGTACAAAGGGTCTCCTTGGGTTGGTCAGTTTTGTAGGAAATGCAAACTTTGGACAACAACGGTTCCTATCTATTCTGGGTCTTCGCATTTGTACAGTCGTAGCATCTTTTTTTTTTCAATCTTGTAACAATTATCTCGTTTACCTTGCAATCAGTAACCGTTATCCTTCACTTCCTCCGTTGGTACACAGTTTTTCCTACTTATCGGCCTGATCGTTGTGGCAATGTTTCAGCGTCTTGTCGGCACCCACTGCACCTGTTAAGGAGTGTTCGCCCTAACCATCCCACTCACTTATTCAGTTACTATCACACCCCATCACTTGTTACAACCAATCACGGCATTCTTCCCCACTCCCGCCATGACTCCTGCGCTAACCACCATCCTGTTACCCCGCCTCCGCTCTTAACACATTACAACTATCCATACTCACTGACACTCGCCTCCCAACTGGCCCTATAACCACCACCTCCACTACCACCCACTCCCAGGCCGCCTCCTCCACCCTCACGCCTCACTCCACACTCCGTACCCACCTTCCGTACTCCGCCTCGTCAGCCGCCCCATCATCGTGGACCCTCGCCCCGCCCCAGCCAGGAAGTCCTCATCTACATTCCTTAATATCATTATGTAAATTAAGTGTGAACGTCTCTAGACTATCTTTGTTATCCGAGTCGCGCTTATCGTCCGGTCATCTCCCGTCGCCTGCACGGTTCTAACGCCGTGTGTATCACCCGTGGCCGTGGCCAGAGCAGGGCAGGACACACACTTACAGGTTTAGGAATGTGTTTGTTGACGGTATCAATAAAAAAGAGAATAGTTGAGCTCCCGAGGCTTGCATACTAACAGCCGCAAAACCCGAGCAGCTGGCAGGCCGCGGCACAACGCTACCTGCATCATGGCTCAAGAGGATGTACAAGCTACTAACTGAATGATTACTGTAGCGTTTAGTCGCTTCATAACTCGGGTCCAATTACAAATATCTGAGAGTGGGCGGCATCTGTTGTGTGGAAGTAGTGGAGCAGCGGTGCGCAGCCTCCTTTGTCTGCGGGATGGTGAGTGTGTCTTGTTGTGTGACGTGAGGAATGACTTCTTGGACTCAACCTACACTCTTCTTGCTTGCAGGCGACTGTCTTGGTATTGGCATGGCGCCCCAGCCTTGTCCTGATGGACGCCACGCTGGAGGCGGCCCAGCGCTGCGAGGCAGTGCGGCAGGCGGTGCTGCGGGGTGGCCAAAGACCCGTCTCACGCGGCGCCCCGTCCTGCCCGACGGAGGGGCGGATACCCGGCCGATGGCAGACGATAAGCTGCGCCCCAAACATTACACGCACAAAGGAACAAGCGCAAGATACAAACACCCTCACTCCGCCACCAGCACCTTGCTCTGATTTGTATATAGTGTACATATATACAGAGAATGCTCGGATTATGCATCAGCTTCCTCCGGAAAAAATGAAGTTACCCACAGAAGTGATGCCGCAAAACGATGTTACAGGAAGATCCCGATAGACTAAACGATTTAAAAAGAAATGGCAGATGAGAGTTGAATATCAGCACGTGTAATGTACTTCAGGAAAAAAAACAATCCCTGTAATAACATCATCTTATGCTTAGGCAGATCAGATTGCGAAAGAGACGTTGGAGCTATAATGCTTTCAGACCTCCAACCCAGAAACAAGTGACTTTATGCTTGGAATTAAGATTTTAGGATTATTTTTTACTTGTATTGTGAGTAATAGAAGGCTGAGGTTATCCTACAAGTGCAGTACATGTATCTAGCACTAGTCAGGCCGCATCTAGAGCATGCAGTACAATTTAGATCTTTGTATTATAGAAAGGATAAAGATTTGTTAGAAGCAGTATAGAAGGATGACTTATATGGTGCAGGAATTAAAACTAAAACATTTACTGTATAAGGTAAAACCCCTTGATGGAATGGAACTCCTTCGAAAGAGCGAGAGTGCGAGGTCACCCAATCGAGGTTTATGAATGAGTGAGACAGTTTAACAAAAATTATATTGGTATGGTTATCTTTGTGGACGAGCAGGGTATAATAGGACACGTAACATTGGGTTCAAGATGGATAAATTAAGATACAGGTATAAATTTTGTCTCTCTTCTATATACGTTGAAGCCTATAGCACCTGTAGGCTATTACGTTTTTTTCCTTGCGGGCTCAGGTGGTTGGCCGTGCACCTTCTGGAGGGTCGTAATGGCGATGCAGGAATTGGTTCGCTATTAGAGTGGTGGAAGAGTGAAACAAGCTTAGCAATGAGCAAGGGATTGATGGATTCACGGAGAGGGTCGAGAGTAGGTGGCGAGTCAGCAGGAGTTGCCTTGTGTAGGTCCACTGGCGGCCTTTTGCAGACGCCACATGTTCTCGTGTCAAGTCCTGCCACAAGTCCGCGGCGTCGCCTTGTGATAAAGTCTTGGCGCTGTCCACACCTCTGTCAGCGAAACTAGAAGCTCCTGTCACCCAAACAACCACGTCATCGGTGCCATCAACCCCAACACGGCGAGGCAGGCGCCAGTGTCCCCGTTGCCGCCATGACCTTGGAGTCCTGCAGAGTCCCATTATCCTGTGTCCTGTTGGAGGCGTTGCTCTGGTGGTGCCACAGATGCTTCACAAAAAATACCGCTCTTCCAGTTGATGACTTAACTAAAAGGAGTTTACTGGAGGCAGGAAAATGTTTGTGGGACGCAAGGCCTGGTTTTCAATCGTGATCTACAGGTATTTACAAGGATAACACAAGACGAGTATAGTATCCTTGGGTATCCTCTGCCACTTGATCTCACCTAATGCCACGATCCATCACGCAGCGTTGCTCTCTGGAGTGTTTGCGATTAAAGCGATCCTGATCACAATGGAAGCTGGTTGGGAAAAAAACACTACGCCCCACCTCCCATTTGTTCCCAGTGGCTGGGTGGACACTCGAGTATCGCTGCTTGGCCGACCCTTGGTAACTTAATTGAATATAAAGGAAATCTAAGGCATCTAACAAAATGTATTTCAAACCTTCATAAGTTTTTTTCTGCCACTTCAATTTCAAGGATGTTGAGTGTATCTTAGGAGTTATCTTTATGTTCTTACGAATTGCTACACGTAATGGGTTAGTAAGAAAGACTAAAAAATATGTCAGCGCCTGAACGTGTAATGGCGCAGAGGAGGTTGTGCGTCACTCTACTTACTGTCCACTCGAGCACTCCACGTCCATAAAGCGGCCAAGATGATGACACTGCTGCATAAGATAGTGAACATTATAGGGGTTCTATCACGGGGAACATCGCTACCTCTATTATTCTTTGGCCGCCACATTCATGCCACTCCCCGTATTACTTCTTACTCTCCAGTCTTCAGTGTGCCTTCGAGGGAGCGTTTTGTGCAGTGTTACCAAGTCAAAGGTGAGACGCTGATGAAGAGTTAACATCCCGTTATGATTCACTAAATTTCCTACACCTGTGCTACACATCTAGACAAATCAAAATAACTTCACAAACGCAATTTTTTGTTTACATCACAAAGGACTGGCCTAGGGCAAAACAAAAAACAGGAGTAACAAAAAGCCTGCTTAGTTGCCATTCCCTATAAAGAAAACAGTAAGATAATATAAAAAGGGGGCTGGGCCAGTTTAGTTCGGGAGGTGTCTTGTGAACAGCACCCATTAAGAGATACAAACCAAGATGTTGAACTTCATAGAATTCACATCTGATTTCTGAATACAAATCCTCATTATCAAAAGTGAGGAAATGCGACCATTGATGCGGCGGTGCTAGCAGGCATTCCTACACCAGACCATTCAGGCATGACGCATACTTTTGATGTCAGTGGTTATTTAATGTGTATAACAGACGCCGCCCTCCACTGCTTGTAAATAGCACACTTAACGAGCTGCGACACACTGGCCAAATATCTGAGGAGGTGAAACGCATACAGACAGGGTCATTACAGCCAAATAAATACAGGACGAGTATTGTAATCTATGGACACAGGTTTGTTTAATGCAAGGCTGTAGCACATGATCATGACCCGCGCTGTTGTTGGTCGTGTCGCCGTCACAGTCGTCGCTCCCTCGCTTGTTACCCTGTCGTGCCTCACTAATGCACTGCTGTGGGGGGCGTGGCAGGAGTGAGGAATGGAGGTCTTCTTGGCTGGGACGTCATTCTAACAGTGATGTCGCTTTTTTAATCATTTCTTTAGGTGCGCGGCCGCCGACCTCTGTTTGTTTAAGTTTGTGTTTTTGATGTTGTTTAGTTTGTTTTGAAGTTTGTGTTTGTGTGTTTTTGATGTTTTAAGTGTTTGTCATGTTGATGTATACTAGAATTACACGCTTAGGATTAGGTTTTAGCTTAAATGATGTGCAGTATTTTATGATTCTATTAGTTGGCCAATATATTGATGCTATTGTGATTGTTATCTTAGTATGTAGTACTGCTCTCTACGACGATACTGTGTCGTTATATCAGCCATGCGGGTCTAGCCACATCCCCCCCCCCACCCCCACCCTCCGTCGCTGTGAGCTTACTTTCTGGTGTCGCATTGATACACTGACCACTAAATGAGTTCCAATGAAGCACATGTGTATATAAAAGTGCTGTGTTACTGTCCTGTTTCCTTTTAGGTTGAACGTTCACCATTCTTATATCTGTTGGAGTTCACATTGCGTTGAAATTGAACTCCCTCTCCTCCTCCTTCCCTCCCTTCCTTCCCTTCAGTTCCCTCCCTTTCCTTCTTTCCCTATCCTTCCTTCCCTATCCTTCCTTCCCTCCTTCTTCTCCCTTCCTTTCCTCTCTTCCATTCTCTCCCTTCCTTCCTTCCTTTTCTTTTCTCCCTCTCCTCCCTCGCTTCCTTCCATTCCCTCCCTTCCCTCCCTTCCTTCCCTTCCTTCCTTCCTTTCACTCTCCTCCATTCTTATAGCTGTTGGAGTTCACATTCCGTTGGAATTGAATTGAGTTGAATGGGTTGTTGTTGTTGCTGTTGTTGTTGTTGTTGTTGTTGTTGTTGTTGTTGTTGTTGTTTGTTTTTTGGGGGGTTTGGTTTATTGCTTTCCTCTTCGATCATCCCCACGCACCAGAGTATCAAAATATTAAGAGAAGTTCAGTAATTTCGCTAGTGGTGTGGACATACATTTCCTCCCATAAAAAAAAAACAGTAACACCAAAGTGAGGGGAAGAAAAAGTAACAAAAAGTAACCTCGTCCTTATAACACGTGGTACTAGATCCTGAAATAATGCAAACATATACTATTAAAACTATACTATAACCATACACTCTACACTATACTATATACTATAATAAAAACTCTATGACTCTATAACTATATAACTCTAAGCATGTTGGCGGTGCATAGCTACAAACTGAGGTCATCACCCGGCGTGGCATGAAGCGGCTGTATGAAAACCACCGTGTATTTTGTTGAGCATAGCGAGTTAGCGAGTTAGTTAGTATAGCGGACTTTTCTGTTACCTCTATTGTTTCCCTTGGTCAGTCCTTTGTGATGAAAAAAATAAATTATAATAAGGACCTGGGTAAGCACATGGGAGGGGGGAAGGGAGGGGAGGAGGGGGGCTGGGGGGGGCTGGCAAGGGGCTGGCGGGGGGGCTGGCAGGGGGCTGGAGAGGGGCTGGCGGGGGGCTGGCGAGGGGCTGGCGGGGGGGGGCTGGCAGGGGGCTGGCAGGGGGCTGGCGGGGGGCTGGCGGGGGGCTGGCGAGGGGCTGGCGGGGGGCTGGCGGGGGGCTGGCGGGGGGCTGGCAGGGGGCTGGCAGGGGGCTGGCGGGGGGCTGGCGGGGGGCTGGCGGGGGCATGGCACTGTCTTACACCACAACGGGACCATTGGAGGCGCGTGGGAGGACCATCTGCCGCTAGTTAGTAACCAACCCACCAACCCACCACCAGCTGGAGGTGTCCGATTCTTAACTAATCTATATTTTTAGCGAGGCGAAAATTCCATTCTATTTTAAGGTCTCATGCTTAAAGTTATGCCTCTATTTACCTGATGCCATGGTTAACTATGATGAAATACAACTGAAATTTAGAAGAAGCGTAGATTCCATTATATTTTAAGGTCTCATGCTTAAATTTATGCCTCTATTTACCTGATGCTATGGTTAACTATGACGAAATACAACTGAAATTTAGAAGAACTGTATACTATTCCCTTCTCAGTGGCATCAAATATCAGTCAGTAAGCAGCAAGGGGTCAGGATTTTTCACCTCGTTAAAAAAACCCAGTATAGTCACACGTAATTACCATTTAACCTTCCCCTCTGACACTCTAGCCAGCCACTCCCCTCCGGAACTCCCCTCACAAGGCTGTTCTCTACCCCTCCCTACTATACTCTTCTTTTTTACGAGGCGAAAAATCCTGACCCCTTGCTGCTTACTGACTGATATTTGACGCCAAGAGAAGGGAATGGTGGTAGTGGACTTTCTCTCTATCTCTTTCTATGTACGGTTCTTCTTAATTTCAGCTGTATTTTATCATAGTTAACCTTATTATCAGGTAAACATAGGCATAATCTTAAGAGCACGAGACCTTAGGATAGAATGGAATTTTCGCCTAGCTAAAAAAATAGACTATAGATAACCTTCCTGTACTATACAAAGGAATACAAAGGAATACAAAGGAAGAACAGACGGCAACAGCCCTACTGGGTCAAACGAGGCTGCCTGCGTGACTACTTTCTACCACTATAGTTTCTACGTGTTGGAGAAAAAAATATTTGACTATACAGGTAAGTCTCCGTCGTCCCACACGCCCTCCGCCAGGTAACCTTCCAGCTGCTAGGTTGACTGACCCGCCGCGACCACCTCCACTAAGACCTTTCTGATTTAATAGGACAGTTGTAATTATCTATGAGAGGATGAAGGGGCTGCGTGCGGTCAAGGCAAGGAGGATATTCAAGGTAGGTATTCAAGGAAGGTATTCATTCTCGCTCCCTTTTTCCAGCTTCCATCCTCATCTCCCTATCTCCTCTGTTTTATTCTGTCTTCTTCAGTGCTTCTGTCTTCTTCTGTTTTCTTCTGTCTTGTTATCTGTGTGTCTATTCTTCCTTTGTATTCTCTCTCCCTTCCCTTCCCCTTCTTACTCTCTCTGTCTCTCTCCTATAACTTTACCAACACTCCTTCCATATCTCCCTTTTTTCGTGTGAATTTATGCCTTGGGTGGTGTTATTAACTCTGTGTGTGTGTGTGTGTGTGTGTGTGTGTGTGTGTGTGTGTGTGTGTGTGTGTGTGTGTGTGTGTGTGTGTGTGTGTGTGTGTGTGTGTTATATCTTCTCAATGTTTATATCCGGCATTTTTACACCTTTAAATACAAGTTGCCTCCATTGCCATTCTGAACGTGGTAGTGTTTATGGCTCCACATTCCTATTTCTTATCTTTCTGTAGTCTATTAGCTTGCCTATTATCTCCTTCCTCCCTCCTCCTCCTCCTCCTCCTCCTCCTCCTCCTCCTCCTCCTCCTCCTCCTCCTCCTCCTCCTCCTCCTCCTCCTGGATGTGCTACCCAAAGTGCGCAATGTGAACCCACTTGCGCACTAGTTTTGCCATCACACTTATGTAACTTATTTCAACTTTGACAGAAAAAATAAGATCATGTATTTTGGCGACTGAC
>JACEEZ010014463.1:102500-107500 GCA_016584305.1 Chionoecetes opilio
TATCATTATCATTATTATTATTATTATACCGGCAGTGGCTGAAGACGGAGCTGCAGGCCCTTGTATGCCATTTCCCTTAAGAGAAATTTTTAAAAATCATGTACTTATATTTGCTAAGAGGAACCCGACCCCAACTACGTGTGTCTTGCAGCGTCTTGAGACCCACAGCCCCGGGTTTGATATTCCCTCATATTGTGTTGCCTTTTCCAAGCGGGTTTGATATTCCCTCATATTGTGTTGCCTTTTCCAAGCGGGTTTGATATTCCCTCATATTGTGTTGCCTTTTCCAAGCGGGTTTGATATTCCCTCATATTGCTGTTGCCTTTTCCAAGCGGGTTTGATATTCCCTCATATTGTGTTGCCTTTTCCAAGCGGGTTTGATATTCCCTCATATTGTGTTGCCTTTTCCAAGCGGGTTTGATATTCCCTCATATTGTGTTGCCTTTTCCAAGCGGGTTTGATATTCCCTCATATTGTGTTGCCTTTTCCAAGCGGGTTTGATATTCCCTCATATTGTGTTTCCTTCTCCCCGCATCTTATCCTGAGCCACGGAGCCGGGAAGGGGGTGAGCCGGGCCCTGGAGAGCCTGCAAGCCTTTACCTCGGCCCTGCAGCTTCTCTCAGACTGTTGCCTACAATAATGCCGGTAACTTTAGTCTATATTTAATAACAGTAATTAAAGTTGGATTATAATCATTACGTTGCATCATATTATCGGGTCAAGTTCTTTTCAGTTTAATGATGTTGTAGTAAGTACAGTATAGGCAACTCTGTTACCATTACTGTGGTGTTGAGAGGGTAACAGATTCCCCCTGCGTGGTGGTGGGTGAGCGCGGCGCAGACCCGGGCACACACACTCCACGCCCAGATCTTTACCACGACGCGGTGCGGGAGGGAGGCGCCGACCTTTGACCTCCAGGAGGGTGCCGCCACCATCTGCTGACCTCGACTCCATCTCCGCAATGTACCGAGAACATCCAAAAAAAATGGTGCGTGTCTCTAGGATTGTTTCAGCTTCATGACTGGAGGTGAACTTTCTCGGCCAGGCCTCACAGCGACACACAGGACGGACTCACAGCGACACACAGGACGGGACTCACAGCGACACACAGGACGGGACTCACAGCGACACACAGGACGGGACTCACAGCGACACACAGGACGGGCCTCACAGCGACACACAGGACAGGACTCACAGCGACACACAGGACAGGACTCACAGCGACACACAGGACGGGACTCACAGCGACACACAGGACGGGACTCACAGCGACACACAGGACGGGACTCACAGCGACACACAGGACGGGACTCACAGCGACACACAGGACGGGACTCACAGCGACACACAGGACGGGACTCACAGCGACACACAGGACGGGACTCACAGCGACACACAGGACGGGACTCACAGCGACACACAGGACGGGACTCACAGCGACACACAGGACGGGACTCACAGCGACACACAGGACGGGACTCACAGCGACACACAGGACGGGACTCACAGCGACACACAGGACGGGACTCACAGCGACACACAGGACGGGACTCACAGCGACACACAGGACGGGACTCACAGCGATACAAGACTGCTATGCCAACCGAAATACACGAAATATACCAAAATACACCGAAATATACCAAAATAACCTAAAATAAACCTTAAATAACCTAAAATAAACCTCAAATTACCTAAAATAACATAAATAACCAAAAATAAACCCAAAATTAAATAATCTACCTAAAAACGGTTATTTTAGTCCTAGCCTAACCTAACCTAACCTAACCTGTTACGCCTCTCCCAAACCTTTCACAGCCTCAAGACAACGACTATCCCCTTCCATATTGACTGAAACATGTGTTAGTAAGTGCGGCGAGAAGGTCAGGTGCAACCAAGGATACTATACTCTAGGATAAGAGACTGTGTGTTAAAGTTTGTATTATCAAAGGCTTTTATTATCCTTGGGTGCAGTCGGGGCCTCGCATGGGGAGCTCGGTGCCCCTAGCGGCAGGCCAGGCAGGTCACTGGAGACGTGGCCTGCTAAGTACTGTTTCCTGCTTGACGCCGCCCCTCTGTCGCGCCCTTATCACCCTCCTACATACACCCTTCCCGCCCACGACACTCCACACAACACCCACACCCAAGACCCATCACACCCAAAACCACACTAAACGCCCCCTCATCACCCTCCTGCATACACCCTTCCCGCCCACACCAGCAAACAACACCCACACCCATGCACGATCCATCACCTCGAAGCCCACACTAAACACCCCTCATCTCCCTCACCTCTCCCTGCAGTCACGTGTTATACCAGTGAACTATTCTCGTGCAGTTCCTTCCCCGATCCGCTACGCTATGCTACGGCACTTCTCCCTCCAACCATACTAACCAGTTTTACTTCACAAACCAAACTTATAAACACCCCAGCTGTCCCTCCTCTCCTCCTCCTCCTGACGAAGAATTCACCTACAAACACCCAACAGTCTCCTCCTCCTCCTCCTGACGCAGAGTTCACCTACAAACACCCCAACTGTCCCTCCTCCTCCTCCTCCTGACGAAGAATTCACCTACAAACACCCCAACAGTCCCTCCTCCTCCTCCTCCTGACGCAGAGTTCACCTACAAACACCCCAACTGTCCCTCCTCCTCCTCCTCCTGACGAAGAATTCACCTACAAACACCCAACAGTCCCTCCTCCTCCTCCTTCTGACGCAGAGTTCACCTACAAATACCCCAACAGCCCCTCCTCTTCCTCCTCCTCCTCCTGATGCAGAGTTCACGCGGGAAACATTACGGTATGGGTGGTGCTTGAGGATTCCCCGCGCCTGGGTAATCTACAGTGTACCGGCAGACCCACATTCCACCGCCAAGTTAGGTCACCGCTAGACTCTCCGTTCCGGCAGACCCACATTCCACCGCCACGTTAGGTCACCGCTAGACTCTCCGTTCCGACAGACCCACATTCCACCCCCAAAGTTAGGTCACCGCTAGACTCTCCGTTCCGGCAGACCCACATTCCACCGCCAGTTAGGTCACCGCTAGACTCTCCGTTCCGGCAGACCCACATTCCACCGCCAAGTTAGGTCACCGCTAGACTCTCCGTTCCGGCAGACCCACATTCCACCGCCACGTTAGGTCACCGCTAGACTCTCCGTTCCGGCAGACCCACATTCCACCGCCAAGTTAGGTCACCGCTAGACTCTCCGTTCCGGCAGACCCACATTCCACCGCCAAGTTAGGTCACCGCTAGACTCTCCGTTCCGGCAGACCCACATTCCACCGCCAAGTTAGGTCACCGCTAGACTCTCCGTTCCGGCAGACCCACATTCCACCGCCACGTTAGGTCACCGCTAGACTCTCCGTTCCGGCAGACCCACATTCCACCGCCAAGTTAGGTCACCGCTAGACTCTCCGTTCCGACACACCAACTCTCCAAGTTCCTCAAGGATTTGCGTCACCACTACACGATAACGAGGAGCACCAGGATATGCATCAAAGGAAAACTTATACAGGAACACATGAACTACCACGTGTATAGGTCTCGCGGCCTCTTGTAGCTTCCTTATTTTCTTATGTTCTTTATGTTCTTATTTCCAATGACACGCGGCACAATTAACCGCAAACTACATAGTAATAAGTGAACATATTTAGCTGATTCTGAACATTAACTGCCTTAACTTATCTAACTTTAACGCCAGCTGTGTGATTAATAACTATTTAAATTAAAATAAAATAAAAAAAAAAAAAAATAAGTGAACATCTTTAGCTGAATCTGAACACTTACTGCCTTAACTTATCGACCTTTTAAGCCATCGGTCTGATTAATAACTGTTGAAAGTTTGAAATAAATAAAAAACAAACCAGCCTGTTACATAAAATCCCGTTGACAACAATTCCCCTGCAGATTAATGTTGGAGATCTGTTTTTCATGTGGTAAATTCCTCTCACAAGACTGAGGTTTCATATAGTATTCTGGACGTCGTTAATGCATGGCCTGAGAGAAAACACGTCCTATGGGATATAATGGCCTGCATGAGCCGCGGGGCAACAACCGCTCGTTCTTTTGACGGGACGACGCCGCCACATCACAAGCATCCGTCCTCTTGTAGTACGGAGGACGTGATGTAGCAAGCCCAGGAGCGTGTGTATAGCTTTACGTTATGAAGACCAGGAGCGTGTGTATAGCTTTATGTTAGGAAGACCAGGAGCGTGTGTATAGCTTTATGTTAGGGAGACCAGGAGCGTGTGTATAGCTTTATGTTAGGAAGACCAGGAGCGTGTGTATAGCTTTATGTTAGGAAGACCAGGAGCGTGTGTATAGCTTTGTTAGGAAGACCAGGAGCGTGTGTATAGCTTTATGTTAGGGAAGACCAGGAGCGTGTGTATAGCTTTATGTTAGGAAGACCAGGAGCGTGTGTATAGCTTTATGTTAGAAGACCAGGAGCGTGTATAGCTTTATGTTAGGAAGAACAGGAGGGTATAGCTTTGTTAGGAGACCAGGACGTGTGTATAGCTTTATGTTAGGAAGACCAGGAGCGTGTATAGCTTTAGTTAGGAAGACCAGGAGCGTGTGTATAGCTTTATGTTAGGAAGACCAGGAGCGTGTATAGCTTTACGTTAGGAAGACCAGGAGCGTGTGTATAGCTTTATGTTATGAAGACCAGGAGCGTGTGTATAGCTTTATGTTATGAAGACCAGGAGCGTGTGTATAGCTTTATGTTATGAAGACAGGAGCGTGTGTATAGCTTTAGTTATGAAGACCAGGAGCGTGTGTATAGCTTTATGTTAGGAAGACCAGGAGCGTGTGTATAGCTTTATGTTAGGAAGACCAGGAGCGTGTGTATAGCTTTATGTTAGGAAGACCAGGAGCGTGTGTATAGCTTTATGTTATGAAGACCAGGAGCGTGTGTATAGCTTTACGTTATGAAGACCAGGAGCGTGTGTATAGCTTTATGTTAGGAAGACCAGGAGCGTGTGTATAGCTTTATGTTAGG
>JACEEZ010014463.1:115000-202500 GCA_016584305.1 Chionoecetes opilio
CTGGAGGGCGCGGGAGTGGTATTTCTGGGGTGGACTGGAGGGCGCGGGAGGGGTATTTCTGGGGGGATTGGAGGGCGCGGGGAGGGTATTTCTGGTGTGGACTGGAGGGCGCGGGGAGGGTATTTCTGGGGTGGACTGGAGGGCGCGGGGTGGGTATTTTGGGTGGATTGGGGGCGCGGGGATGGTATTTCTGGTGGGACTGGAGGGCGCGGGGTGGGTATTTCTGGGTGGATTGGAGGGCGCGGGGAGGGTATTTCTGGGGTGAATTGGAGGGCGCGGGAGGGTATTTCTGGGGTGGATTGGAGGGCGCGGGTGGGTATTTCTGGGTGGACTGGAGGGCGCGGGGAGGGTATTTCTGGGTGGATGGAGGCGCGGGGGGGTATTTCTGGGTGGACTGGAGGCGCGGGGTGGGTATTTCTGGGGTGGACTGGAGGGCGCGGGGAGGGTATTTCTGGGGTGGACTGGAGGGCGCGGGGTGGGTATTTCTGGGTGGACTGGAGGCGCGGGGTGGGTATTTCTGGGGTGGATTGGAGGGCGCGGGGGGGTATTTCTGGGGTGGATTGGAGGGCGCGGGGTGGGTATTTCTGGGGTGGACTGGAGGGCGCGGGGTGGGTATTTCTGGGGTGGACTGGAGGGCGCGGGGTGGGTATTTCTGGGGTGAACTGGAGGGCGCGGGGTGGGTATTTCTGGGGTGGACTGGAGGGCGCGGGGTGGGTATTTCTGGGGTGGACTGGAGGGCGCGGGGGGGTATTTCTGGGGTGGACTGGAGGGCGCGGGGGGTATTTCTGGGGTGGACTGGAGGGCGCGGGGAGGGTATTTCTGGGGTGGACTGGAGGGCGCGGGGAGGGTATTTCTGGGGTGGACTGGAGGGCGCGGGGTGGGTATTTCTGGGTGGACTGGAGGGCGCGGGGAGGGTATTTCTGGGGTGGAATGGAGGGCGCGGGGAGGGTATTTCTGGGGTGGATGGAGGGCGCGGGGTGGGTATTTCTGGGTGGACTGGAGGGCGCGGGGGGGTATTTCTGGGGTGGATTGGAGGGCGCGGGGGGGTATTTCTGGGGTGGACTGGAGGGCGCGGGGTGGGTATTTCTGGGGTGGATGGAGGGCGCGGGGTGGGTATTTCTGGGTGGACTGGAGGGCGCGGGGGGGTATTTCTGGGGTGGACTGGAGGGCGCAGGTGGGTATTTCTGGGGTGGACTGGAGGGCGCGGAGAGCGTATTTCTGGGGTGGATTTGGAGGGCGCGGGGTGTGTATTTCTGGGGTGGACTGGAGGGCGCGGGGTGTGGTATTTCTGGGGTGGATTGGAGGGCGCGGGGTGGGTATTTCTGGGGTGGATTGGAGGGCGCGGGGTGGGTATTTCTGGGGTGAATTGGAGGGCGCGGGGTGGGTATTTCTGGGGTGAATTGGAGGGCGCGGGGAGGGTATTTCTGGGGTGGATTGGAGGGCGCGGGTGGGTATTTCTGGGGTGGATGGAGGGCGCGGGAGGTATTTCTGGGTGGATTGGAAGGCGCGGGGTGGGTATTTCTGGGGTGAATTTGGAGGGCGCGGGGTGGGTATTTCTGGGTGGAATTGGAGGGCGCGGGGTGGGTATTCTGGGGTGGACTGGAGGGCGCGGGGAGGGTATTTCTGGGTGGACTGGAGGGCGCGGGGTGGGTATTTCTGGGGTGAATTGGAGGGCGCGGGGGGGTATTTCTGGGGGATTGGAGGGCGCGGGGGGGTATTTCTGGGGTGGATTGGAGGGCGCGGGGTGGGTATTTCTGGGGTGGACTGGAGGGCGCGGGAGGGTATTTCTGGGGTGGACTGGAAGGCGCGGGGAGGGTATTTCTGGGGTGGATTGGAGGGCGCGGGGTGGGTATTTCTGGGGTGGATTGGAGGGCGCGGGGTGGGTATTTCTGGGGTGGATTGGAGGGCGTGGGTGGTATTTCTGGGGTGGATTGGAGGGCGCGGGGAGGGTATTTCTGGGGTGGATTGGAGGGCGCGGGGGGGTATTTCTGGGGGGGAATTGGAGGGCGCGGGGTGGGTATTTCTGGGGTGGATTGGAGGGCGCGGGGGGGTATTTCTGGGGGGGAAATTGGAGGGCGCGGGGTAGGGTATTTCTGGGGTGGATTGGAGGGCGCGGGGGGTATTTCTGGGGTGGACTTGGAGGGCGCGGGGGGGTATTTCTGGGGATGGACTGGAGGGCGCGGGGTGGGTATTTCTGGGGTGGATTGGAGGGCGCGGGGAGGGTATTTCTGGGGTGGAATTGGAGGGCGCGGGGAGGTATTTCTGGGGTGGACTGGAGGGCGCGGGGTGGGTATTTCTGGGGTGGATTGGAGGGCGCGGGGTGGGTATTTCTCTTCGGGGTGGGATTGGATGAGGGCGCGGTGGGGTATTTCTGGGGTGGACTGGAGGGCGCGGGGTGGGTATTTCTGGGGTGGACTGGAGGGCGCGGGGTGGGTATTTCTGGGGTGGATGGAGGGCGCGGGGAGGGTATTTCTGGGGTGATTGGAGGCGCGGGGTGGGTATTTCTGGAGGTGATTGGAGGGCGCGGGTGGGTATTTCTGGGGTGATGGAGGGCGCGGGGAGGGGTATTTCTGGGGTGGATTGGAGGGCGCGGGGTGGGTATTTCTGGGGTGGATTGGAGGGCGCGGGGGGGTATTTCTGGGGTGGATTGGAGGGCGCGGGGGGTATTTCTGGGTGGATTGGAGGGCGCGGGGTGGGTATTTCTGGGGTGAATTGGAGGGCGCGGGGTGGGTATTTCTGGGGTGATGGAGGCGCGGGGGGTATTTCTGGGGTGGACTGGAGGGCGCGGGGTGGTATTTCTGGGGTGATTGGAGGGCGCGGGTGTGGGTATTTCTGGGGTGAATTGGAGGGCGCGGGGGGGTATTTCTGGGTGGATTGGAGGGCGCGGGGGGTGGGGGTGAGGGGGGGGTATTTCTGGGGTGGACTGGAGGGCGCGGGTGTGGTATTTCTGGGGTGAATTGGAGGGCGCGGGGTGGGTATTTCTGGGGTGAGATTGGAGGGCGCGGGTGGGTATTTCTGGGGTGGATTGGAGGGCGCGGGGTGGGTATTTCTGGGGTGGATTGGAGGGCGCGGGGAGGGTATTTCTGGGGTGGATTGGAGGGCGCGGGGTGGGTATTTCTGGGGTGGATTGGAGGGCGCGGGGTAGGATATTCTTCTGGGGGTTGAATTGGAGGGCGCGGGGATGGGTGATTTCTGGGGTGATTGGAGGGCGCGGGGTGGTATTTCTGGGGTGAATTGGGGGCGCGGGGTAGGGTATTTTGTTCTGGGTGGAGTTGGAGGGCGCGGGAGGGTATATTCTGGGGTGGATTGGAGGGCGCGGGGGGTATTTCTGGGTGAATTGGAGGGCGGGGAGGTTATTTCTGGGCTGAATTGGAGGGCGCGGGGTGGGTATTTCTGGGGTGGATTGGAGGGCGCGGGGTGGATATTTCTGGGGTGAATTGGAGGGCGCGGGGAGGGTATTTCTGGGGTGAATTGGAGGGCGCGGGGAGGTTATTTCTGGGGTGAATTGGGGGGCGCGGGGTGGGTATTTCTGGGGTAGACTGAAGGGCGCGGGAAGGCCAAGACACCGAGGGACCCGCGAGGACTTGCCGCAGCTGGTTAGTCATGCTCGAGAATTTAAAACTGGCTCGTAAAATTCAGGAGTGAGAACCGCATAAAATTTCCGAACCTCGCACCTCGCTAGCTAAATTTCGGTCTCATAGTACAGAGGAACGCAGAAGATAGGGCAGGACACGTATTACGGCGACGAGGTGGGAGGGGGGGTCTCTCTCTCTCTCTCTCTCTCTCTCTCTCTCTCTCGCAAATTCATCTTGATGTAACGAAAATCTTGTGGGGAAAAACGAAATGGCGTCCCTATTCGTTGTTTTATTTCCTATGATTCTGTGTCAAACGTTAATATATACGTCTATAATATAATAAAAATATAGGTAATAATATAAACGTCTATAATGTCAACTTTTCGGTCCTTAAATTGGATTGGCGGGAGTAAAAAAAGTTCCATTCTTACATTTTTATCCCAACAATCTATCTTGCGTCTCAGGTTTTTATTCCTCAAGTCACGCGAAGCTCACAGACAAATAAATAAAATAATACATCGTACAAAATATATATCAAATGACGCTATTATCAAAGGCGTCGTTGAATATTCACTGCATGACATATGGTGTGGTTGATTTTCTTTTCAATGGACATATTATAACAGCTGACACAGACAAATAAATAGAATCAAATCACACACAAATATATTATACGACGCTATTACCAAACCTATTGTCACCTCCGTGGTGTAGTGGCTAGCGTGCCTGGCTCCGAATCTGCGGGCCTTGGGTCGAATCCGGTCCAGGGCAAGTCGGTGACCAGCCAAACCAGCTGTTTCTTCCTCCCTTTCGGGGTTGATAAATGGGTACCTGGGGAAACCTGGGGAAGGTAACTGTGGTAACCCGGATGTTACACTAGCCCTGTGTCCCGGGGTAACAGGTCCTCACCCACCACAGGCTCTAAGGGCTAATGACACGGAGATGAGCACCGATGGCCACGGGCAGCATAGCGTATGCCCTCAACTTTACTATTAGTATTACCAAAGGCGTCGTTAGATATTCACTATATTACATACTGAGTGGTTGATTTTCTTTTCAATGTGTTCTAACAGCTGACATACAGTTCTAGTCTATTTTTTTTAACAAGGCAAAAGATCCTGCCCCTGCTGTTTACTGACTGATATTTGATGTCAGGAGAAGGGAATACTACGCTTCTTCTTAATGTCAGTTGTATTTTATCATAGTTAACCCTATTATCAGGTAAACAGAGGCATCATTTTAAGCATGAGACCTTATGATAGCATGGAATTTTTGCCTCGTTAAAAAAAATAGACTATAGTTAGTTCGTTTTCTTGACCACAACAACAATACTTAATACAAATGTTACAATAAAAGGTGCAATACAAATGTTACAATAAAAGGTGCAATACAAATGTTACAATAAAAGGTGCAATACAAATGTTACAATAAAAGGTGCAATACAAATGTTACAATAAAAGGTGCAATACAAATTCGGTCCTTACATCAATTGGATTTGCGAGGGATAAACTAGGGATATTATTACATTTTTATCCCAACCTTCTATCTTGCGTGTGAGATTTCTGAGAGAGATCACAAATCCAATTAATATAAGGACCGACTTTGTATTGGGCCTTTGATTATAACGTTTGTATTTACCCCTTGAGGCTCAGAACGTAATTTCCATTGTAATTTGGGTACCATTAGACGATTTTTAGTGACTATAAGCAATGTTTTATAGATATGACTTGTTTAGTATCCTTGTCCACTAGTTAATTTGGTATATTCAGTCACTTTTCGTAATTCTATGGCTGACAACAGACGATTTTATATAGCAAAGGAAAGATCTGGGCGCAAAGGGGTTAAATATTGTTGTTGTGGTCAATTAACATCCCAAATACAAAACATACACCGCCACGGAACAGGGCGAGGAGAGGGAAGCGAAAAGGTTCCAGACAAAGCCATCGAGGGAGGAGGCTCGTGTGAGGGTCAGAAAAGAGAAAAGGTTGGCAGGTTTATGATGCCGAGGGGCTCCTTACGTTTAGAGGAGGTGCCATGAATCATTGGAGAGGACCACTTTTTGGACCAACCTTCGAGAATGGGTCAAGGCTGAGGATGACCACCGACCTGCCTTGAGGCCTCGATGAAACACACACACACACACTCACTGAGGCTGAAGGATAACGGGGTTGGCGTGCGTCCGATGGTATAGACAAAAAAGTGTATTTCATCTCCGCTGCAGACCATTAAAGCAAGAAGCGTTGGGTTAGTGTTAGTCTGGTCCGACATATTTTTTTGCTGCCGTAATGGCTTTCACAGGTGACGCCACAGGAAGGTTTTCGGAGTCACGTGCAGAGTATCCCTGTTTACTAAGGCAGAGATAATGAAGCGGGGCCCGACACATACACTGCAGTCGCTTTAAAAGATGCCTTGATCATACCCGTGTTGTTCTGCGGCTCGCTGAAGGGATCGGAACACGACGATAAATTGCTGCTCGGTGTGTTGACAGAAGAGTCGTTAATGTACTCCTTTAGTACTTCAGGTAAGACTCTGCGTCGGCTGGAGAGTCATTGACGAGACAGTTCTTTGCCTTTTTTTATATATTTACACAAATCAAGTGGGACCCGAGGTTGCAGAATAAATAGAGAAGTAAAAAGTTCGCTAAATGCATCGCCATAATAGATGAGAGTGACGGCGCCCTATGATGGTTTCCTTGGGGGTGCTTTAAGAGGAGGAGGAGGAGGAGGAGGAGGAGGAGGAGGAGGAGGATTTTTACATAGGATTACATAGGAATAACAGACACCAGGAAACCTATTGGTCCATAGCGAGGGTATCTGCTGAACTACATACTACTAACTATCAACTACTTGTAAGAAAACAGTTGGAAAATGATACCATGTCCCTAAAGAGGATAGGAACATGGAAGTTTCATAGTGCAGAATGATAGGATATGAAAAATACTAACTACAACTACCACTACCACTACAACTAATCGATACGGGGGACTAGATACGAATTCGCACTATCAATACCCATTTACTTTACAGTGCGCATCAAGTCTGTTTTTGAATGTAGTTATTGTGCTGGCTCCGACAACATTTGCTGGTAACTTGTTCCATCGATCAACGACTCTAACATTGAAATAATTTTTACGGAGATCGGTGATGCAACGTTGACCGTTTAGTTTTAAACCATTATTTCTTGTTGTCACTTGAGTTGAAAGTTCGAATAGGTTCTCTTGATTAATGACATCAAAACCTTTTAGGATCTTAAAGGTTTCTATCAAGTCCCCACGGATTCTACGATCCTTTAAGGAAAACATATTAAGTTTCCGCAGTCTCTCTTCATAAGATGAATTTCGCAGAGATGGTATTTGTTTGGTTGCTCTTCTGGAGGAGGAGGAGGAGGAGGAGGAGGAGGAGGAGGAGGAGGAGGAGGAGGAGGAGGAGGAGGAGGAGGAGGAGGAGGAGGAGGAGGAGGAAAAGAGGGGGGGAGGAAGAGATGGAGAGGGGGTAGGAGGAGAAAGAGGAGGAGGAGGAGGCCATTCAATATTAAGGGCTCTGCTAACGGAGGCGATATGGTAAGGGCGAGGCTATGGTGTACAGTGCCTGACGGAGGTAACTATACAGGACACCATGATAAGTAAAAGCAATCACAATATACTTATGTAGGATGACTTTTTTTTATTTCTACTGTATGCCTTCGGGTGAAAATAAAATTATTACTATTATTAAAAGTAACATGAATAATTGTAACTTGAGTGAAGGCAAAGAAGCTATTGGCATTTACCGTGAAAGTTTGACATGTCTGTATGTGCAGTGTGTGTGTGTGTGTGTGTGTGTGTGTATGTGTGTGTGTGTGTGTGTGTGTGTGTGTGTGTGTGTGTGTGTGTGTGTGTAAAGACTAGAGAAGCTATTAGCATTTACCATTAAATTTTGACATGTGTGTGTGTGTGCAGTGTGTGTGTGTGTGTCAGTGTGTGTGTTGTGGTGTGTGGTGTGTGTGTGTGTGTGGTGTGTGTGTGTGTGTGGTGTTGTGTGTGTGTGTGTGTGTTGTGTGTGTGTGTACGTGTGTGTGTGTGTGTGTAAAGACTAGAAAAGCTATTAGCATTTACCATTAAATTTTGACATGTGTGTGTGTGCAGTGTGTCATTCATTCACTCATTCACCCATGGTCTTGTCCACGCGAGCTGGCTCGCGATCGCCAGTTTTCACCCTCTCAGTGCGAGCTTGGAGCTCATTATTACCGATCTTTGGGCAATGCTGGGACCTCACACACCACACACCCCCATCCCCTTGCTCAAGGGGGACAGTACCGCCCGAATTTAACAGTGGAAAAATCCCCGAGAATGAGCGGGGTCGGGGATCGAACGCCGGACTACAGAATGGTGCCGGGCGCCCTAACCAACTGTGTCACACGGACGGTGTGACACAGTTGTGTCACACAGTGTGTGTGTGTGTGTGTGTGTGTGTGTGTGTGCGTGGAGCAGTGACCGCACCCCTGTACCCTGTCTGTAAGCTCGTGCCGCGGTCACTCAGTGCAAGACGTAATGTGATGAAAAACGATGTCGCGCCCGTTCACACCTGCGTCAGGGTCTGGTTCACACGCTGACTGGCAGAACGCGGCCCTGCAAAACACCTGTTCACTTCGGCATGACTCAGGACAACGTGAATAGTCTTGCATCTCGACGGGAAGAGGCGACGGGCGGGTGAGAAGCGGGAATAAGACAAATGCAAAAGGGAGGAGTGAGGGCGGGAGAAAAAGAAAGGGAGCGGGAAAAGTAAGGTAGATAGGGAGGGTAGAAAAAAGGGGTAAAAAGGGGCAATTGAAAAAGGGAGAAAAGGGAGAGAAGGAGGGTTGGCGGGTTGGCGGGAGGGAGGAAGAGAAAGGGGAGAGAAAGTAAGGAAAGCAAGAGTAAAGTAGGGAAGATAGGGAGGATAGAACAAAAGAGTATGAAGAGAGACTATAATAGAGGCGACGGATGGGTGATAGGGCGCGTTAGTGGGAGGGAGGAAGAGAAGAGGAAAGAGAAAAGTAAGGCGATAGGGAGGGTATAAAAAAAGAGCTAGAAGGGAAATAAATGCAAAATGGAGGAGTGAGTGAGGGAGAAAAGGAGAAAGGATTGCTATAGATGGAAAAGTCTTATGAGTTTATGGGGAATGAGGAAGAGAGGCAAGAAATGAGGGGAAGTCCTTATCATAAATAACAATAATGATAATAATAATAATAATAACTATTAGCTACTCACAACTGATTGGAGTCGCAGCTTAATTATTTTATCAGACATATAAAAGCAAGTCGACATTCCAGCTCAAAATAATTGGTGGACGAGGAAATGGCGTTACAGTTACAAGCACAAGAAACGCATGCATCCTCCTCCGCTTCAAAACAATATATAATAATAGTAATGATATCAATAACGGGGAAGGTGGGTACTGATGACAGCGCAAGGATGATTATATATATATGCATGGTAGCCTTTTAACCCCTTGAGACCCAGAACATAATATCCATTGTAATTTGACTATCATAGACGACTTTTAGTGAATATAAGCAATATTTTATAGATATGACCTGTTTATTATAGATAGATAGATAGATAGATAGATAGATAGATAGATAGATAGATAGATAGATATTATCCTTGTCGACTAACTAATTTGGTATATTCAGTTACTTTTCGTTATTTTATGGCTCGACAACATATGATTTTTTATAGCAAAGGAAAAATCTGGGCGTGAAGGGGTAATGTGGACCTTTGTGGAGCTTAGTATTGTGTTAGTTTCTTCTTCTAAATATGCAATACAGCTGTCTATTGATGTTTTCATGCATAAAGGTAAATAAAACGAACACGCATGAAGAAAAAAACTCACAACCTTTTTCCCCCCATCGCTCAGGATAACATGACTATATTCCCTTGCTTTTTACATATCATTTGTGGCTGTAGAAACTCTATAGAAACTTTTGGTAATCACGGAAATCAGAAAAAGAATGAAGAATGAAGAATACAAACTTTTTTCCCCATCATTCAGGTTTACATTACGCATGCCCTTGTCTCTTACGTGTCATCATGGTTGTAGAAACTCTAGTAATTATTATTTTATCACGGAAATCAGGAAGAAAAAAAATTAAGAATAAAGAAAACAACCATTTTTACCCCATAGTTCAGGATTACATTACGGTATTCCATTGTTTTTTAAGGTGTCATTTGTGGTTGTAGAAACACTAGTAACTTTTTATTATCACAGAAATATATATAAAAAAATGTTAGATCACCGCCGCGCCTACCCTAGAGATAAGCCAGGTTGTTAGGTTACTAAGCACCCGGTTGTTAGTGCAGACGAAGGGGCGGGAATCAGGATATAAAGTATAGTGAATATTGAAAGTCTTTGGTTCGATTTAATATATTAGCTAAGTGGGTGTGAGGGTGTGGCATTCTGTGGTGCAATGATATGCTATAATTGGTGAGGGGGGGGGAAGGGGGGGGAGGACATGACGAGCCTCCTACACCCCTCCTCCAACCACCAACACCACCACCACCACCACCACCACCTTCATAGCATACCAATCAAAAGTTTCAAGCATGCCAAGAATGCTGCAGTGTCAAGTCTATTACAGCCCAGCATGATTTTATTTTTCGGGATTACTGTAGCAGCGACGATAACTTGCCTGCGTTACTTGTAGGTCCGGGGGGAATAGCCTACTCTTGATGCAATGAGAGTAAACAACGACATTTAGTATTAGACATAGACATAGCGGTATTTAATATTGTGGTATTTAGACATAGCTGATGTAGATGTCTGTTGGTCTCCCGGGCCGAGGGTATTTTGTAATCTCTCTCTCTCTCTCTCTCTCTCTCTCTCTCTCTCTCTCTCTCTCTCTCTCTCTCTCTCTCTCTCTCTCTCTCTCTCTCTCTCTCTCTCTCTCTCTCTCTCTCTCTCTCTCTCTCTCTCTCTCTCTCTCTCTCTCTCTCTCTCTCTCTCTCTCTCTCCTCTCTCTCTCTCTCTCTCTCTCTCTCTCTCTCTCTCTCTCTCTCTCTCTCTCTCTCTCTCTCTCTCTCTCTCTCTCTCTCTCTCCTCTCTCTCTCTCTCTCTCTCTCTCTCTCTCTCTCTCTCTCTCTCCTCTCCTCTCTCTCTCTCTCTCTCTCTCTCTCTCTCTCTCTCTCTCTCTCCTCTCTCTCTCTCTCTCTCTCTCTCTCTCTCTCTCTCTCTCTCTCTCTCTCTCTCTCTCTCTCTCTCTCTCTCTCTCTCTCTCTCTCTCTCTCTCTCTCTCTCTCTCTCTCTCTCTCTCGTAACATGCATGTACGCTCCCTGGTTTGTTATGCATCCCAAGTGAAGAGTGTGTGTTGTCACTGCACCCAATACAATCAGGGACCAAACTATTATCTCTTGTTTATTTTTTGTCGCCAATACCAGTGATGCTTTAACACGACCTAAGCTTCCAAGAGTCCTCCAGGCATAGTTTTTATTGTTGTATTTCTTCCTCTGACAAATCTATGAAGGTGACGGTTCATACTGCATACCCCTCCTCTCCTTACCCATTCCCCCCTCTTCCCCCCTCTCACTACCTCTTCCCCTCTTCCCCCCTCCTCTTCCCCCCTCTCTCTACCCTCTTCACCCCTCTCCCTACCCCTTTCCCCCTCTCCCCTCTCCCTTCCTCAACCCCCTCTCCGCTACCCTCTCATGTAAAATGTTCCAAAGAGTTACACACACTCTCCTAAGAAAAAATTCATTACTTGCACAAATCTTCTGCTTATCAAATCAGATAATGACTATACAGAGGTCAGCACAGTATAGGAAGCACTCTGCTATACCTGGAAAATTAACTAAACTTGGGCGTCGCTGCGGGGATGGCACCTGATTGACTCGTGCTGTCCTACCTCGTTCAGTGCACAACCCACTTTTGTGTTTCCGTATTACAGCGAGTGTATCATAATATCATGGTAGGCTGGTAGCGCACACGAAGAGACTGTTGAGCGAGAAAAAGACATACTAACTGAAATAATTATAATAAATGAAAGACATGACTAAAAAACATACTTGTGGTAGGCATTAAAGGACCATTGAAGTGCTACATAGATGGGTTCAAATCCTTTAGAATTAGGAAAGGCTTTGGATGGGTGGGTATCGCTATACAGACTCCCACCATACGAGCATCAGTGACCGTACACTCTCAAAATAAGGGGTATATTAAGGGTAGAATTGTTACATCGCACCATCACTACCCTTTTTAAACCCTATGTCCAGGCTGGAGGGTAGCTGCTGCCGATTATACCCTTCATCTACCCTTTTAGACGAGAGGGTTGCAAAAGGGTATATTTGCGTCGATCCGAAAGGGTAGATTTGTAAGGGTAGAAAAAAGGTAGCAGTATTTCATCACTACAAATACCCTTTTTTCTACACTTTTTCTACCCTTTTTTTCTAAGAGTGTAGTGCTCCAAACGACTTCCTCAGGAGCTTCAATACAATACACACAGGTAATAAGTACCTTCCGAGCACGGTGGCATAGACTCTTATCGGACCTTAACCCCTTCACACCCAGATCTTTCCTTTGCTATAAAAAATCGTCTGTTGTTAGCCATAGAATTACGAAAAGTAACTGAATACACCAAATTAGTTAGTGGCCAAGGATACTAAACAGGTCATATCTATAAAATATTGCTTATAGTCACTACAAATCGTCTAATGGTACCCAAATTACAATAGAAATTACGTTCTGGGTCTCAAGGGGTTAAGCAAACTGGGAACACTGAATAAACTGAGAAAAAGGTCATTTAAAGCATAATTTTCCAAAGAGTTACACACGTAGAAAAAAATCAGAAATTCGGGTATAGTTTTTAATCGGTAATTTTATCAGGACCTTCAGCTAACTGGGAACACTGAATAAACTAAGAAAGGCCTTTGATCCCTCTCCCAAAACTTTTTACCCTCTCCCTACCCATCTACCTCCCTCTCCTTACCCATTCTCCCCTCTCACTACCTCTTCCCCCCTCTCCCCCTCTTCTACCCTCTTCACCCCTCTCTCTACCTCTCTCACCCCTTTCCCCCTCTTCCCCCCTCTCCCTTCCACACCCCTCTCATGTAAAATTTTCCAAAGAGTTGCACACACTCTCCTAAGAAAAAAATCAGAAATTCGAGTATACAATGCATTGGAAGGAGTGAAGTAAGAAAGGGCATTTAAAGTAAACATGTCCAAAGAGTTACACACACGTAGGGAAAAAATCAGAAATTCGGGTATAGAATGCGTTGGCGGGAGTGAGCGGCGCAGTGAGTGTCATTTATGTGGGCGTAACAGTCGCCCGTGGCCGTGAGTCGCGGCAACAATGCAGCGAGACAGACAGTGAGGCCATTAGGATGCCACCTGGGCCTTACTAATTGTCACTTTCCTGCATTGGATAAAGATGTAATAATACCTTCATTAGTTGTTGTTGTTTTGCTTATACCACAAATGACGCCAAGGGCAAAAAACATGAAAATAAAACAGAAGTAATAAAAAGCCCGCGAAAGTATGCTTTTCTGCAAGGGATAAAGATGGAGTTAATAAGATCTTCATAGTTAGTTGTTTTTTTACACCACAAAGGACTGGCCAAGGGGAAAACAATAAATAAATAAACAGAAGTAAAAAAAAAAAACCGCGAAAGTACACAAGTCAGTGACCACTATTGGAATATTCAATGTATGTATGTATGTATTCTTGATCTGCTCTTTTATAGTGTTCAAGATACCGCCACATTGCAGGCACCTAAAAGGGGAAATAAATAGCCTAAGGAAGGAAGATAATAGCCTACAGGCGCTATAGGCTCAAACGTATAGAATAAAAAATTAAAAAACTCGAAGCATATGACGATTGAGGTTAAGCTGGAGTCTTCTATAGTATTTCTTTCTTTTATGTTTGAGCCTATAGCGCCTGTAGGCCATTATCTTCCTTCCTTAGGTTATAATTAAGTCAGTTTATCAGAGGGAGATGTTGTATAGACTTTGGTATTAAATTTACACAGAACGTTCATTTTGAAAAATATCTACCATGAATCTTTTCAAAATAGATTCAAAAATGTATTGCCACACATAAAAATAATTAGAAAAGAAGGAAATAAGGCAACGTATTAATAAGAATAAATGCAACAAAACTCTACTCCCAACTATGAAAACTATACCCAAAGAACAGAAGTATATTCAAGAAACGCGTTATCTTATTTCCTTCTTTTCTTCATTGTTTGTATGTGGGAAGGAGAAACAAAACGAGAAGGAAAATCTGCCGGTCGCAAAAAAATATCTATATAATAATAAACTTTGACGGCAGATCTGATTAAACTTCCCCTAACAGAACAGTTAAGCTACACGGCTGTATAGCATTACTTGGGGTAAATCCTAGTTAGTAAATGTCACGGTGCTCTTACTGCTCTAGTACTGTGTTTATGAACATGATTTTCTTTTCAACACAATCATTTAAAACAAAAAATGATGTAGTATTCTATTTGGTTAATATTCGCAAGAGTTGGCGCGCTCCACAGACCTTACCTGCTTACTTTCTCTCCATTACTTTCGGCTCAGTGTAATGCGCAGTAGTTATTCACTCGCGGAAACCAAAAATATACCACTTTTTTTTGTATAATAATAGCTATAGGTTAGGTTACGTTTAGGCTTGGTTAGGTTAGATTTAGGTTATGTTTAGGTTTAGTTTAGGTTAAGTTAAGTTTAGGAAAGGGTTGAGTTAGATTTTGTATAATTATTTAGGTTTAAATACGCGAATCTGATGGTGCGCGATTGCCAGATGCCGCAGCTGGTTGGCGCCGCCGAGTCCTGCGGAATATTTACCTTATATTTCATCAATCTTGCGAGTTATGAATGCCCTACCGTGGTGCTCCAGTGCTCTCAAGTGTTCTCGCATCAAGCTGACATTTATCACGATCAACAATAGGATTTTATTGTTCAGTATAGCATCTCTTCATGTATATATGCATGTTTTTAGTTCCGCAGAGTGGTAGGTAAATGCCTTTGGCCTAGGATATGCAGTGGAGACAGGTGACAAGCGCGGCCTCCCATCCAGACGCAGGAAAGCATCGCTACAATGTTTGTCTGTCTAAGATTTTTACAAAACTTATGAATACGATAACGCGTAAGGGGATAAAATTATATGTTATAATTAATTCAGGTTCACGCGTTTGTCCTCTGCATTTCATGGCAACATAATTATGTACACAATTACGTATACCACTTTTCCATCATAGGGTGAATATCTACTTAATAACTGAACCACAACATGGGAAGAGAAAAGGGGAACGTGGAAGAAACAAAAAGAACAATCAACAGTTTTTGGATGACCAGAGAAAATAAGAAGAAAGAAAAAGAAAGAAACTAATAAGATAGAATAAGAGAAGAAAACTAATTAAAGACCCAGGCAGCAAGAAGAAACACGTCAGGGAGTGCCGTTAAAAAAGGCCTGACTCCCGACCAACAACTGAACTGAACTGAACTGAACATTTTGGAAAGTACTACCTACAGGCGTGTTTTTGTTGTGCTCTCGCGGGTTTGGCAACGAGAAGGATGTTTGGCCCTTGCACTGGTTGCTTGGTATTTGATATAAACATTACCTGGCTTGGGAAGGCCAACATGCATGCAGCTCTATGGATTGCCGGGAAACATTTTAGCGCCGAGAAATTACAGTGGCGAAAGAGGAAAACACACCGCAATTGATGTGGTAAATAAGTAAACAAGACATTGGAAAGTAAGCAAAAAGGAATGATGGTGGTCATCTAATGGCGATATACTAACTGAAGTTACCATGACGGCGACAGACTCCTACAATTGCACGAAAAACTCACGAAATTAAATTAAGGTTGAATGGAATATCAAGTGGAAATGAACTTTAACATTTTCAGGCATTTAAAGTCAGTGTCTACCTATCATATATAAAGACATCCCTCAATAAATGGCAATGCAGCAGCTAAATATCCAGTTTCAAATATTATCAATTGTTATGATTTTCGTATACAACCTGCTGATGGCAATACCTGGAAATAACCCTCATCTAGACAGCAGAGTGGTCGCTGAGTTAATAAGAAACCCACTAGACTGTGTTCCTCATTGTACTTAACCCCTTGAGACCCAGAACGTAATTTCCATTGTAATTTGGGTGCCATTAGACGATTTTTAGCGAATATAAGCAACATTTTATAGATATGACCTGTTTAGTATCCTTGTCGACTAATTAGTTTGGTATATTAAATTAATTTCGTAATTTTATGGCTAACAACATACATTTTTTATAGGAAAGGAAAGATCTCATGGGCGTGAAGGGGTTAAAGATATTGCCTGTGGACGGGGGAACACTTCTTTAGTGTTAAATTCTTCAGTCATGATTTTCCTTACCATCTATACAGCGAGTTATAGAATTAATCATCACGCAATGTGTCGCCGTCACGCCACAACAGTGGTGGTGACGGGATGGTGCGGCGAGGCAGTACCAAGGCACGGCCACTCAACGTATTAATTAATGTATTAATGCATTATTAAGTTATGTTCTATTACACACCAGGGTTGTTGATTTTTTTTATTTAAATCGGATTTATTTGATTTAAATCTTTTTTTTTTTCTTCTATTAATTTGATGTTCTACATGAAACCTAACTACTACAGGATATTGTTTAGCGTATTTATAACTAAAAAGAGATAGAATAAGTGAATTAAAAAGGCATATAACATGAATATAACATAAAATGTATAATGCTTATAACAGTACACTCAAAACTGAGGCACCGCCTCGGTACAGAGAAGGCAGCAAAACTTGTTTTCCTTTTGAAGTCCATGAATAAACACACTCCTCCTCATGATCATGATGATGCTTAAATTCTTTGTTGGGTCTAACCAATTAAATTAAAGTGGAATTTGTTTATTATAGGCAGTTACAAGATACTTTTTTTTATCTAACTGGATAATAAACATTATGAAAAAGGAATTTGTACTATATTATGGTTAATTTTAAATTTATCTATACTTTTCTTAATAATGCTAATTCCACTACACACTATACATTGATTTAAATAAAAATGTTATATAATTTTTGTTGTAGAAATAATTACTTTGCCGGTTGAACAAGAGAATAACATTGTTTTGTTTGATAATCATAATGCACATTAACCCCTGGAGACCCAGAACGTTATTTCCATTATAATTTGGCTACCATTAGACGATTTTTAGTTAAGATAAGCCATATTTTATAGATTTGACTTGTTTAGTATCCTTGCCGACTAACTAATTTGGTATATTCAGTTACTTTTTTGTGATTTTATGGCTCGACAACATACATTTTTTTATAGCAAAGGAAAGATCTGGGCGCGAAGGGGTTAAACTTTGGTTAATATCACTTAGGCTTTTTATAAACAAGAGTAACATGCACATTCAACTTTTGGTTATAGTAGTGTGGCTTTTTGTACAGTACAACAAATATATATATATAATTGAGAAACAAATATTTCTGCTGTGAAAACAGCCACATGGCAATTTGCTATCTAAAAGTGCCATAGTGGATTCCCCGCACCACTCATTGTGTCTCATTATGATATAATTATACTACAATAATACAACTGGTGTTCATAAAGCCCATTTGCTTAATTTTCCTTCTTTCCCTTCTCGTTTTCAAATAATGATAAGGTTATGATTTAAATCAGTGATTAATTTTTTTTTTTTTTTTATATAAGTCAGTGATTTAAATCAACTTGATTTAAATCAAACAACCCTGTTACACACTATTAATGTATTTTGAATTAATACATTTAATACATTGATGACGCCCTGCAGCTGTTTTGGCCTCACAGTGATTTCATTTCTACAACATAGTTTAGAGCAGAACAGCAGTTCCATCTTACATATAAAAGTATACAGGGACGCATCTGGCTGCACCTTTTTTTATCTTTATATTTAAACAGTTATTAATTACACATATGGCTTAAAAGGCGGATAAGTTAAGGCTCCCATCTCCCGCCTCTTATAAGCTATAGCAAGCCTGCCAAGCCCGCCTCATGCAAGCGAGCAGGCCATGGTACGTACGAGGCAGCGCTTGGTGTCTGTTAGGAATGCTTGGGTCGCCTGTGTAATATTTGTGACGGCAAAAAAAAAAGACCCCGAGGCGCTGATGTTTGGTTCCACTAAAGATTTGCTTAGTAGCGAGGCAAGCGCTGGGACAACAAACGTAGGTGTTGGTAAATATCATAAATTATATTATAGAACGCTTAGAAGCTTTGAGTAATGCCTAGCGTGGTGGTGAACGAATCGTTGCTGCTGAAATCTACGGCACATACTGATGGCAGGTGACACCATATAATAATAATAATAATAATAATAATAATAATAATAATAATAATAATAATAATAATAATAATAATAATAATAATAATAATAATAGTAATAATACGTCACATACTGATAGCAGGCGACACCATAATTTTATGAAGCACAGACGACCATTAGAACAGAATAATTATGTTCTGGGATATCACTCGAAATATGTTCCCCTTGTTAATGATGCGATTAGTTGGGGGTTTTCCGTATGTGCTAAAACTAATAACAATAATAACGATACATTTTCAACAAGACGTATTAGTAAATTGTAACAAGAGTGTAACGTGAAACAAATCTGTTTTGACTACCTTCCTAAGTCCTTCCGTACAGCGATAGAGGCGGCAGTACAGAGGAGGAGGACAGGAAGATGTAGTACTATAGATGTAAAAGTAGAAGTAGAAGACAGTGATGAATAAAATTAATGAAAAGATGATAAAAAAAAAATACATGTGATAAATTGAAACAGACAACAATGAGTGATCAGAGCAACAACAAGTGACAAAACGAGACAGACAGACAGGCAGATAGACAGACAGAAAGACAGACAGACAGACAGATAGACAGACAATCAAGCAAATAAAGAATAAATATCCATCCACACTTCCAGACTAGATAAAAAAAATAGGACAAAATAATATACAAGAAAGTGAACTGAGAGCGAGGTCAAAGAAGGGGGAGGAAAGAAGAAGCCTAGAGGAGGGAGGGAGGCAGGGAGGGGAAAGGAGGGAGGGGGGCAGGGTGGGGAAAAGGAAACCACAGGAGGAGGGAGGAGGAGGAGGAGGAGAGGAGGAGGAGGAGGAGGAGGAGGAGGAGAGGGAGAGGAGGGGGGGAGGGGAGGAGAGAGGAGGGAGAGGGAGGGGAAAGGAAAGGAGGAGGAGGAGAAGGGAGGAAGGAGGAGGAGGAGGGGGAAGGGAGGAGGAGGAGGAGGAGGAGGAGGAGGAGGAGGAGGAGGAGGAGGAGGAGGAGGAGGAGGAGAGGAGGAGGAGGAGGAGGAGGAAGGAGGAGAGGAAGAGGAGGAGGAGGAGGAGGAGGAGGAGGAGGAGGAGGAGGAGGAGGAGGAGGAGGAGGAGGAGGAGGGAGGAGGAGGAGGAGGAGGAGGAGGAGGAGGAGGCTCGGGCGTACCCCACCATCTTCTGATAACCATCTACCGGCTGTTCTGACACATGCCACGATATATACTTTAAAAGCTCTCAGAACACAGGTGACAATATAAGTAGGAGGAGGAGGAACACGAGGACGGGGAGGAGAACAGCCGGAGGAGGGAAGATGGAGGAGGAGGAGAGGAGGTAGGAGGAGGAGGAGGAGGAGAGGAGGAGGGAGAGGAGTAGTCAAGGAGGAGGAGAGGATTTAGGAGAGAGTAAAGGGAAAATGGAGAGAAAGTTAGATAAGGAGGGAGAGGAGAGAGAGAAGAAGAAGGGAAAGGAGAGATGAGAGAAAGAGAGAGAGAGAGAGAGAGAGAGAGAGAGAGAGAGAGAGAGAGAGAGAGAGAGAGAGAGAGAGAGAGAGAGAGAGAGAGAGAGAGAGAGAGAGAGAGCAAGAAAGAAGGGAATAAAAAATGGGAAGGTATGGAATCACGATAGAGAAAAGGAAATGGGAAGAAAATAAAAGGAAGAAAAAAGGGGAAAAAAGAAGAAGAAGAAGGGAGAATGGAGGAGGAAGAAGAAGAAAAAAAATAAACATGACCAAGAAAAATGAAGGAAGAGGAGAAAGAGGACAGTGGTGAGGACGGAAAAGATGAAAGAGGGGAAGGAAGGAAGGAAGGAAGGAAGGAAGGAAGGAAGGAAGAAAGAAGAGAAGGCATCAAGTACGAAGAACAAAGTACGTATACCTAATTGAAAAATAAATAAATATATATGACTACTTTATTAATTAAATGACTCAAATAAATGGCATCTAAAAATATCAACAAAAAGTGCCACTACTTCTTTCTAAGCCTAAGGGAATGATGCTAACGATGATGATGAAGAGAAGAAGAAGAGGAAGAGAAGATGATGAGGATGATGATGATGAGAAGGAGGAGGTGGAAGAAAAGGAAGGGAAGGAAGGAAGATGAAAAAAAATGAAGTACACGAAAGAAAAAAATTAAATAACGATGATGATAATGAATAATGACGATGATAATAAATGATGATGATGATGATGGCAGAAAGAAAATATCATGGGTGGTAAAAGACCTCATGTTCGAAATCCGGTTGAACTCACTACATTGATATCAAAACTTTTTATTGACATTTTATTCCGTTAATTAAAAGAAGAAAGAAAATCAAAAACACTCTCCCAACCCAAGCCTTAGAAGAATCAACAGGTGGAGACAGTGTTAGGGCAGGTGCTTGTGGGTGAGGAGGAAGTCTTTACCTGTAATTGTACACTTTACTGCCTAATTGTAAACGGTTCTGTTCTACTTATATATATTTTGATACTGATTAAAAAATAAAAAATAAATAAAAAGCTGCTTGTGGTGAGAGCGGGGGAGGGGTAGAAGGGGGACGGAGGGCGGGGGGGGGGGGAAGACAGGGGGAGACAGGGGGGGAGGGGGCAGAACAGGCCTCTCGAACCATTACTCGCAGGTCACCTAATTCTTCTCATACCCCGCGATACTTGCCTCAGGACGCACAATAACCGCGACCCACGAAGACTCACTGAACCCCGGCCAGCTAAGACTCCGACATGTCCCGCCACATAATTGAGGTTCCTCACTTGATTAATAAAAACCCAAAACTTTAACCCCTTCACGCCCAGATTGTTCCTTTGTTAAAAATTATAAAATCGTCTGTGTTAGCCATAAAATTACAAGAAGCAACTTAATATGTATACTAAATAGGCTAGTGGACAAGGATACTAAACACGTCATATCTATAGAATATTGTATAGGTTAATTGAAATCGTCTAATGGTACCCAATTGCAATGGAAATTACGTTCTGGGTCTCAAGGAGTTAAACACAGATACAAAAGGCGTCGAAAATTTAGTCTCCTTAAAACTCAGCCTACTAAAGTTGACATGTCCCGCCACAAAACTGAGGTACCTGACTTGGTAAAAACTCAAAACTTAAATAGTCCAACAGGTACCACAATAATATGCCCTAAACACTAATACATAAGGCGTCGAAAATTTAGTCTCCTCAAAACACAGCCTACTAAAATTCGTGTTGGCCACATGCAATTCATGTATACTTTGCTGGTATGTATACTAACGATTCTGCATTTCAATTCATACAACTGAATAATCTCCAAAACAAGTGGGGTGACACATTGCAAAAACTAATATTATTGCAGTTTCTTTGCTTCCACGAGGGATCTTAATTGTACCTTCGTCACTTAGAACATAAGAACATAAGAAAATAAGGAAGCTACAAGAAGCCGTGAGACCTACACGTGGTATAGTTCCTGATACTTAACACTACCTACATCCACCTTTCATCCCCATCCATGAAATTGTCTAGTCTCCTTTTAAAACTCCCTACTGACTCTGCACTAACTACCTGACGACTGAGTCCATTCCAATCATTTACCACCCTATTTGTGAACCAATTTCGCCCTATTTTTTTTTTTTTATCACTTAGTCGCCTCCTCTACCACACACAGGAATACGGAGACTCGCACTTCTACGCCCCGTGTCTCAGGGCTGCGCTATATGAAGCACCCAGGCTGACAGCACCACAGGACAGGGCAGCACACGCCACAATGCAGTGAGCGGCGGGGGCGCAACGTTTCTATGCGCCATGATGATGATAAAAATGATCATGATAATACTGATAATAATAATAATAATAATGGTAATAATAATACTAGTAATAAGGACAATGATAAAGTAGTTATAATTATACTGATAAAGTGATAATCATAATAATAATGGAAATACTACTACTAATACTATGAAGAGGAACAATAATATTAATAACAATAATAACAATGATAGCGATGATAACAATAATAATTAAGAAAAAAATATAGAATAACAACTATAATAATAGCATCAATAATAAATTTTAAAAAGTATAGTTAATTATAGTTCTTTGAGATTTTGTTACATTAATATTTTTCAGCCATTGAGACACTTCCATGCTCGCTTGAATCGCATTGCTCGTCTTCACTCACAGTTGTTAGGATTTCTTTTATATATCAATAGATACCTGAATGGCAGGAAGTGTACAATGAGATGTCCCGCAGCCGTCAAGGCAGTGCTTCACCTTATTAAAAAATATATAAGTGTTATAAGATATTCATTTTCAGTTTGCAACCTTGATTTCCTGCAGTGACGTGTTTCAGTGTCGTAATGGTTACACAAATTGTAGTTTAAATTCAGATAAACATAGATTATAAATTATAAATAAACAGAGATAAATTATTATTTTTGGATCTCACGACACCTCGACAACTTCCTTATCGTCCAAAGATATATTTTAATGCGCTTTTCATCCTCAGCAAGCATTGATTTGTGCAATACACACACACTGCCACCATTCAAGCCAAGCCAATGTTAAATTTCAAACTAGAGACTTCAATGTGCGATAAGAACGAAGCAACGTTGAGAATAATAGATAATGCGAAACACAGAACACACTACAGTGGCCAAACAATTGATAAAACAAACAAGTAATCGCGCAATCACATGACACAATGTACAGCCAAAGACTACAAGGTGTGCAACCATCACGGCAATGACACACACACTGCACGAAATTAAGGCTGTAAACTGAAAATGAATATCCTATAACACCTATATATTTTGTTTATGATTGATGTCGCTCCTATAAGACACAGGTGAGAGTGACGAATACTGACGATCTCCATCCCCCAACACCTATTGTAAGGCTGAACCATGACAATAATACACTGCAATACACTCACACACTGCACGAAATCAAGACTGTACCCTAAAAATTAATATCCTATAACATCGTTGATTATTTTTATGGTTGATGTCGTTAACTGATAAAACATAAGTGCGAGTAAAGATCTCTGCCAGGTGTTGTGTCAAGGTGATCCCAGGTGAAATAGCCATGGGAAGCTCGTTGACAAAATTGTTAACTAAGGAAAGGAAGTTGAAGAGAAGTATGAAGTGATACTAAGCGTCAAAGGTCACAAGAAGAAGAAAAAACACCTTTAGTAAGGCCGGACCATGACACAACCTCGCCCACATCACAGCGGCGGGGGTCAGGCCCACCGGTGACCAACGCCCATCACAGCACCACCACAGCACGCCCACTCACCTCGTCTGGTGGGCTGGGGAGCAGCGGTCACAACGGCACACTCGTCCTCAGCTGTCATCCCAGCAGCCTCGCTCACCTCACCCTCGTGTTGCTCTGCCGTCACGAGTGTCACCTCCCATGACACCCCCGGGGGCCCGCCACACACCTGCGGCAGACGTTCACCAGGTGAGTGGCAGTATTTTCACACACTGCCTGCCTGTACATGCCTTCCTTATCACAGAACACAGAGCGATCCTCCTTGCGTTTGAAAAAATTGACTTCCTCCACAGTGCCAAGGGCTAATTTTGTTGTAAGCCTGGCGCGGGCGACGGGGCACGGCTGGCAGGCTTAGCTAAGGGCACGCACCCTTGATCCATCTACACTTACACAAGAAACAAAGAAAAGTTGAGAAGTTGCGGTGGAGCTTCACTGGCAAGGCTCAGGGACGGCCCGGGGCGCATATTTCATTAAAGTACCTCCTAGTCTTCTCTCGCTCACATCTTGCAGCTACAGATCCTCCTCTCCAACATCACTACACTTTTACACCGCCCTGCTGGCTCCTGACGCTCACATCTCCTCCGCTTCCACTTCGTACAAGACCACGACACTTTCATACGTTATTCGCGCCACTATACACGTTTTATCACTTCACATAACATGAACAAAATACTGATCAAATAAAAGTTTCCTTGCACCACGCACGCACCACCTCTCGGCTCCGACTCAGATCCAGGCAGACGTCGGCACAGAGGGGCTGGGGACGAGCACGCCAGTCTGCGCGGAGTCCGATGGGAGATTTTATACTTGCCGGAAGAACACGATTCACAAGATAAGAAGCGGCAGTTAATATATAGTGATAATAAACATATATTTCAATTGTAGTATTTATAAAAACAGATGTAAGCGCACAATTACGCCCTTCGTGATTTTGGCTCGATAGAGGAGCTGTGGACGAGAGACAGATGGAGTGTAGGGTGAGGGGGTGACGCACCTTGAGTCGGCTCTAAGCACTGGCGGAGACCAACAGGTGCATTCACTCCCTACATTTCGCTGTTACTCCAAACATTACACTGCGTCTTTTTACCGTCATGCAGGAAAAGAGTTGACTAATCTCCCGACCAGCAGGACAGAGCCGAGCGCCGAGGTGACCCCGCGGAAATATTCTTGTTAAGGTCAGTGGGGTTCAAGCATCTCGGTTACAAGTTCCCATTTTCCTCCAAGCCGGTGAGATGCGTTTTCTGTGCATCCTAACCCAGAATTTGGCACAAAGGCGGACGGCTGCTTATTAACACGGTCACACTGCGAGTCGAGCTTCGGCCACCTCGCCGCCTGCCTGCCTGCCTGCCCAGCCTCCCTACTCGCCCAAAGACAAGGAAAGAATTGCAGTAACGTCGTTATTACTGCTGTTATTATTGATATAAGCTAGTATTTCAATAAACAGTAGTAGTAGTAGTAGTAGTTTCACCGATGGCTGGTTATTATATTCAATCCCAACCCTGCGTTATTCCTGCGCCTTGATTACTTTGAAAATAGGAACTACCTCGCTGCCTCTTGTAGCTTCCTTATTTTCTTATGTTAAATAGACGTAGGCGGCAGGCCTACCAATACAGACTGGACGCATCAAGTAAGGTTCCGTCACTCAGTCCAGCCTGGCTCGACCCCTCCCCGCAACTGACAGCTGAGGGCACTGAGGGACGAGGGGGGCGAGGGGTGGGCGGTGCACCCGGCGCGACAAGTTGACAGCTGAGCCACAGGAGGGAGACCGTGACGTCACACACACTCACCGTGACGTCAGCACCTTGCCCAGGGAGACCGCTCGGGTTCACTGGCCTGTCTCGCTCGCTCGCTCGCTGCCTCTGATCATATGAATTTGGTAAGGGTTGCATGCGAGGCCGCCCCTTCCCGGACAGTGGTGGCAAGAATTCGGGCCGGTGCACCAGTCACACTTTCCTGATACTGCTGCATGCACCTTCTACTACTACTACCACAGCCACCACCACCACCATACCTCATTGGCGTTGAATAAATGTCAATTTTTTTTTCCATCCATGCCTAGCCTTCTCCCTTACATATGGGGTGACCTTAACACAAAGCAATCACTTAAAAAAAAAACATGTAATTTGAACATCCTCAACATACAAAATAGCTTTAACTAAATTAAGACAGCTGATAACTTTTTACGTCATCATTTTTTCAATACATGAATGGAATAGTAAGAGAGGTTGGGGCATTGTATTCAGCTCGGAGCCTTCTGAAAATAACAAATAAGATGTGGCATTCCATGGTCGCCCACGCCTGCAGGGGCACGGCAAACACAGGCCGACACAGCCTTGACCAACTGTAATGCACGGGCAGAGTGTGTGTGCGTGTGTGGATCCTCGCCATGAAAGACGGGAAATGGTCCACGCCACATCATGAAGTAGTAAAAGTGTCTTTAGAAAAAGAACAAATGATTAAAGAAAACCCCCATCATATCTTCAGAGTTTATTTCATCTGAATAACCAGTCAATTATAACCTATCTTGTTCTATAAACTACAGTTACATCTATCACAGCCATGCTTTGGCACAAGATTGACTGTTCATAAATGGTGAAGTAATCTGATTCACTGTCGATAAATGTTTTCAGTATTTAGTTAACTCTTCCCTATAACGTGGATTCTTGATTACTCATATGGTGATACAGAAGGCGAACTCCCACAAACAAATGTTGAATTATGATTATTCTACATCAATAAGTCTTATATATGACGAAGCAGACTATTACCAATAGTCTGAGTCCAAGATTCTTCACATGAATTCTTTCTATTGCCCTACATTGAACCTGAAAAGAACTATTTGGTTTGAAATGGGGATTTTCTCAGATAGTATTCGAAATTCATTACGCACCATACACCACTGGAAAGTTTGACAGGAGATCCAAAAATAAAAAATTTGCCACAAATGCTGCATGCTTCACGTATCACTAAAAACACTTCACCTCACATGAAGACAAAAAATCTTGCCATGTTAATATAAATATCAAACAAATACATATAAAAAACCCATCATCCAATACAAATAGTAGTTGGAAAATCTGCACTATAATGTTGTATATACTCAAAATCTTAAAAAATAAGTGAATAAATAAGAAAGGTCATTATATTATACAGTCCTGGTTAAACATGGAATGATATGATTGACTTGTATCTTAGTGTATTCATTTACTCCCTAGCCTGAATAGTGTCTTTAAAAACCACAATACTAGCTTAAAACCCTGACCAGACATATCTACCCTACTATACACAGAATTTATCACATGACAGGTATAAAGACCATTTGTGATCAGGAAATTCCTAAACTTGCCTAAAAATGTTGAAGGAGCTACTCAGTCAAGTTGTAATAAGTCCAGTGTTAAACAGCATCTTAAATGTCTATGGCAGTGGTGAACAACTTGAGTCTTCCAACCATCAGCAGCTAAACATCCATTGTGACCTCTGCTGCATCCACACATACATTGAGCTAAGGCAATTTCTTTTTTTTGCACTTCTATAAATACTGATTTCCGAAAATGCGTATCTCTGAAACCTTAACCCCTTCACGCCCAGATCTTTCCTTTGCTATATAAAATTGTCTGTTGTCAGCCATAAAATTACAAAAAGTCACTTAATATACCAAATTAGTTAGTGGACAAGGATACTAAACAGGTCATAGCTATAAAAACATTGCTTATATTCACTAAAAATAGTCTAATGGTACCCAAATTACAATGGAAATTACGTTCTGGGCCTCAAGGGGTTAACAATGCAAACCAAATTTAATCAGAAACAGTCAGAATGTAAATAGCATTAGAATTTGAATGGAACAGAATTTAAATATGAAATTCTGATCAATATATTTCACAAAAAGTAAGCACTTTTGTGGAATGAAAGACAAAGGTTCAAGGATGCAATCAATTCGGTCAATGCGGAGTCTATTGGGGTCTTTAAAAGGAGTCTGGATAAATTCATGGATGGAGAAGAGAGGTGGATATAGGTAGAATTAAGTAACAGGAACTACCTCGTGTAGGTCTCACGGCCTCTTGTAGCTTCCTTATTTTCTTATGTTATTGAAATGAGTAATTTTGGAAATGCTGTGGTGTGAAAAGAATGGCTGGTGAAAGTTTAAAAAATTTATACTGTATAACATGTTTGGCTGATTGATTTAATGCCAAAAAAAATGGGAAATGTGCCAGACATCAGAGGTCACATGGCACTATGGCAAAGCATAAAAAAGGGGAGGGGTTACAGAGAAAGAGTGAAACGGTGAGGGAAGGGGAAAGGAACAGATTGTTACAGCAGGATAGTTACATCAAATGAAGGATGTGTATTTGTTGACACATCTGGAGCATGTGACGAAATGATAAGGGAGAGACGATACCCCTTCTATTATATTTTCCTCAAAAAAAAAGTGACTGATGAAGCACCAACATCTGTCATGGTGCACCACAAGACACTTCTGCTTCAATATGCAAAGAATGTACCATCACTCAATATCACATTTTGCAACAGTAAAACACCTACACATTATAACAAAGTACCAGAAGCTAACAGCTCTGTATGTACTTATCAACTACGTTTAGCAGTTCTTGAAGATGTTTGAAAAAAGAGATCGATAAAAAGAGACAGTCAACCCAAGAGTAGTGTGCTGGGTAAGATCACAAGGTAAAACCACACATTCACAACACTTCCATTCATCACATTGACACAACAGGTCATAAATGCTAGAAATGCTACCGAAACATCCTGCACTATTACCAAACCCACTACATTTACTACATATCTATTCAATAATGATTCTAAATAAACGCATTATATATACAATTCTAATTATCATAACCCTTAAAAACAAGTCACAAAAAAAAAAGTTTTGAATTTCGACAATTCTTTCAAGTAAAAAATATAAAATACCAACACTTCAAACACCAGTTCACATCCATTGATCAAAGACATCTGTGTAAATAGCATGTACTTTTCTGCTCATTACAAAATAGGAAACTTTGGTTGAGCTGAGAAGGGGGAAGGATTGATTGATTGATTGATTTAATGCCAAAAAGGGTGAAATGTGCCGGACAGCAGAGGTCATATGGCACTATGGCAAACAAGGAGGAAGGAAACGGCCAAATATGCTCTATGTCTCTTTATCTAATTTTGTTGTGACTCTAGTGCTGTACTCTATTTTACATATTTTTTGTACTTGGTTAGAAATTGAAGCGGGGATTCCAGGGAAGCAAATACGAGCCACAAGATAGGAGGAGCAAAGACTCTGGGAAAAAAGGGAATGTTCGCAGGAATTGTCATGCCAAGTGATCTGTATGGTTGTGAGACATAGCGTATGAAGGCAAGGTCAACGAAAAGTACTTGTGTGATGGAAATTAAATCCGTATAAATAACTTCATGGGTCAGATGATTCAAAAGAATGAGAAACAAGAACTTTAATGAGATGTCTCTAAATAAATAATATATAAATTGATAATTAGCATGGAAAAAACACCAGTCAAAAACCATCCATACCTGACTGGTGAATGAATTTAATGAATTTGTCATGATATAATTTCTTGAGTACCAATCACATGCAAATATGTTAATAACTTACTGCACATATAACCTACAGGCAGAAAGCACTTGTAAAGAAAATTAAAGACCATTGCTAACTAGATCCCATTGACTACTATGAAAAGCAGAATTTCAAACCTAAGGTAAAATACAACAATGGAGAAAAAAACCCATCAGATCGCAATAATGGATCACACAACCAATCAATCACACACCATTCAAGCTCTGAAAATTATAAAAGATAAAAAATAAATTGTATCTAGTCTGTCTTAAGCTTATCCTATACCTAAAAACAATACATGAACAAGCATTCAGTGCACAATCATATTTACAGAACCCACAGTCAGAGCAGCAACAATTGAGCATCTGAAGACCCTTTTCTCTCTATCCCTCTCAGTTACTGCAGGATCACTTAATACAGTAAGATTGCAAAAAATGACTTAGGTCACTACCACAGAGTTACAGACCTGTCCTTAACTCTGTGGTCACTACTTCCGGTATGTGGGTACTCTAAACTTGCTTTATGCACATCACATTATACTAAATTTGTTGAGATCAAGAAATGTGTACTAATCTAACATACAAAATGGTAAAAGAGTGTTGTTGTGCACACCTGTAAGACTATCACCAGGGGTGTATTTGTCAAACATTGAAACCCTGACTCTGATAATAAAGTGATACCTTTGTAATTGTTGTGATACTTCAATGTAAAGGATACAAATTCATTTACTGTATTTTGTTGGTCCCACTTGATATCTACTTGTCTGTAATTACATAACTAACATCCAAATGATGCCTCTGCTGTAGTATGACAACCAGCTGCTTGATAACACTGATCTTATACTACAACAAAGCCTTTGGTGATCACTGATTTTCTTAAATAATTATGGAGGATACACATACAACGATGAAAGAGTTCAGGCAGTCACCTATCTTGCCAACATTATTATTCCTCGTAAATTTGGGAAAGACAAAGAAGTGCGAATCTTCAAAAATATATAGATAAAATAAAACTGAATGGCAGTCCTACCCTGGCTACCTGTTGCAGGGTCTGCTTTCCCACAGGGTCTGAGGTCTAGGCCCGGGCAGCCCTCTTAAACACACCCCTGGTTATCACTCCAGGTCACGAAGGTTGATGGTGGACTGAGGGTCTGTGGTGGGGTCTGAGAGCAGGTCATGGCCCATCAGAGTCTCCGGGTACAGCTCACCACCAACACCATCATCCTGCATCATAATGACAAGGTTAATTCAAGCAAATCATTCACTCACATAGTTACAAGTTAAGAGAAACATAAACCATATAATCACATGAGAGAAGAGCAACGAGGCCACGCGCAGCATAGCGCATGCCCCCGTCATCCAGGAGAGAACTTGCCGAGAAAGAATGGGTAATGACACTAATTCATCGTAAATAGTAAAAGATATTGTCTTCAGCACTTGAACACTTAATAATGCAGCACACAGCATGTCATACCTGCAGAAGGGTGCTTTGAAGGTGCGATGAGACAGGCATCACTGCCGAGGCTGAGAGCACAACATCATTGGCAAAATTAATTACTGCCGTCCCAGCTGAGGAAAAATACAAAAAGTTAGTAACAAACATTCCAAATGTCCTCTTTGCCAAAGGTGAAACTGAATTTGATGCTAAACTTGCAGCCTCTTCCAAGAATATGGACAAAAACTTCTTTCATGTAAGTACAGGGAGGTCCCGTTATACGAGCATTCGATATACGAGAATCCGATGATACGAGATGTGTAAATTAGGGTCTATTTTCAATATACGAGATCGAAAATCCAATGTTACGACATTCAAACTGGGATGAGTAAAATTACCAAGTTATTTACTAAGTAAATTACAAGTTATTTACTAAAATTATAAACATTTACTGACTATATGATTTTACCTAAGGTTGTACGATAATCAATCTGAAAATAACTTGCAGACTGGCCACCGACTGCTCGAGACTGGTATTAGCAGAGGTAGGGAGTCTCCAGGCTCGCTTATTATTGTTTGGTATGCTATGAAATATAATTTCTCTAGGTGAATGTAGACATGATTGCATTTGGATGGATATCATTCATATATATGAGAAAAGAGATGAAATACAAGCAAGGGACTCATCCACGTTTGGCAGCGCGGCCTTTGGCAGCAGCAGCAGCAGCAGCAGCATGAGCCAGCCCATGAAGCCCGTGAGGTGGATATCAACACCACTAGACCAAGGGAGATAATGTCTTTGGTAATATTTAGTAGGGGAGCGAGAACCCCTTGAGGAATCCTATGATCCCTGGTGATATCCTATGGTGCTATCACAGGCGTGGGAGCTGACTGTCTTCTTCAGGAAGGCACAGGTGAGGCGGATGACGGCGGGTTTTTACTCAAAAGTTTTGAGTGGCGGCTGGCCGCTGGGGCCACCACCTCCTCCGCCACTGTAGGTTTGGGCAGGCTTAAATGTCTTATTACTCGTTATTATACAACTTAGTGATTATGGTGAGATGTTATATACACGTGTCATTATCTAAATAAATGTAACACCGTGTGTCACCTTAAATAAGGGTGATTTAAAGATGTTATGATGAGGTGACTGCTGGGGCAGTGAATGACGGAGAAATTCTTGCCGCGGCCCCACCGCCCCACAACACAAATATTCACTATTTCAACCCACATACACACCTTCTAACACCAAAACACTAGCAACACAGGCTTTTTACTTATATATCTTACTATCTGATACATTAAAACTCCTTAAAACGCAAGCATTCCGAATAAAACGAGATTTAGTTTGGGATGACGGGGACAGAGGGCGGAGAGGCAGTCTGGCATGCCATTCTTGCCCGGAAATATGTCTCGCTGACTTGTGATTGGTCGAGAAGTTTTAAAAACAGTTTGTCATTGGCTGCTGACTGATGATGAGCTTGATGACATCATTTATGTTTTATGTTTAATTAATGTGCAGTTATGTTATTTTGTTTGCTATTTTCTCTTTCAGAATAGTTTTTCTACAGAATAGGTAGTACAGTGTAGGCAATATAGACGCTGTGTGTTTGTTGTGTTTGCTATAGTTTATTTTAGCTTGAAAAACATCTTTTTTTTTTTTTTTTTTTTTTTTTTTTTTAATTGATGGGGTCCTGGAACCAAACCTATATTTTACCATTAGTTATGTGTTTCGTTATACGAGATTTCGCTTTACGAGTATGCCAGGTGGAACCTAACTGCTCGTATCTTCGGGACCTCCCTGTACATAAAATACTTGACTTCACAAAGGCCATGAGTATATTGAACCCTATAAATGGAGACATGACAACACATCTGCTCACCAGCATTCCGTGAGCTCATGCCCGCCAGCTTCTTGGCCAGGTTGAGCTGCTGCCGCTTCCTTGCACACTGGAACGCAGGATGTTGGCCAAGACATCGGTGCGTGCCGAGCCGCCGCCACACGCCCCGATGTCCTCGGAGGAATCCTTGGAAATATCCAGCGGATCGATCTCAGTCGCAGTATTGCAGGCACTTCCTCCCATCAAGGAGTCTGCCATACTGACATCAATGTTGTCCATGGCCTCTGCCCCTCCCTTCCCCTCCATAACAACTATTGGGGGCATGTTGTTGCTATCTGTTGGGAGGAGATGCAAATATTGGCTAAGTCTCTCTCTCTCATGCAATTCAATTTACCACATTAATGTATGAAAGGAGGATGTGCAGCCTTTAGGAAAAGAATGATATAAGATATAGAGTAGATTAGAGAGGCCAAACAGTACCTATTTCTCCATTGATGAGTTCAATGCTGGAGAGCAGCGCCGCGTGTGCCTCAGATGAAGACGCAGACAGGATGGAAGACGGCCCTCCAGACTCCAGGGCCACGGAGGAGGAGGAGGAGTAGGAGGGGGAGGAGGAGGAGCCGCCTGTGGTGAGAGGCAGGAGCTGGTCCACCATGAGGTCCTTGTCCCCAAGCAGAGTGATGTAGTCTAAACGATTGGTGTCGGTGGCTGAAAAATTAAGGTGAAATTGTTATGTAAATTTGTCTGACTATGTAAGCATTAGATAATATATTCAGTAATCTAATATAATGTCTAGATATGATTCATGTTAACCCCCTCGCATTCTATGACGTGTAATGCGTCATTCGAGAAGTGATGTCTGGAACACCTATGACGCTAAACAGCGCTCCGCCGCAGAAAAATATTCGCCTAAAATCGATAAATAACGCTATCTGCGTCATTTTTGAGCAAGTGTTCAGTAAGCTGATCTATTTGAAAATTCATTATCTGGCAGCCCTCTGTAACAATTCTTGTGGTAGAGAACATAAGAAAATAAGAAAATAAGGAAGCTACAAGAGGCCGACCATAGAAGCCGGAGTCATATGTGAATGACATGTCAGTACATATATAATGAAGCGCACATCAAATATTATAGTTGCCTCCCGGCAGTCAGCCTGTCAGGGCGTTGTGAGCGGCGGTGATTTAAAGGCCGACCGGGACTCAGAATCTGTGTTCAGTGCTTTAGCGTGTATTTGTTGCATAATAAATCTATGTGAATGACATGTCAGTACATATATAATGAAGATCACGATACCATGTACTGGGAATAGGCTACACATAATCGTCTAACGTTGATAACGGACAGATCGAGCTCATGAACGAAGCTTATAGCGATCTATATCCTATTAGCTTGAGTGGTTGACGTGTTGTTAGCGAGGTTATGATATAGAAAGTGAAACTGCAGTGCGAGTTGACTTTTATATGAATTGTACACACGGGTCATTTTGTTATATACACGTGCACACATTTAGATTTTTATTACTTCGTGTTTGCACCTACACTATATGGTTTTGTGTGGACACTGGTTATTAGGTGTGTTTGAAAAAATATACTGAAACAAGCGCATCTTCGATCGTTGTGATGCTTGACTGTGGGCGTGTGTGTGCACGTATGTGGGTGTATGCATGAACTTTTTTTTCTTTCTTGTTACTATAGTATATTCCACCAAATATTGGAAACGTTAGACGGAAGACGTTGACTATAACAGGGCAGAGGAGAATGGGGTTTGGCTTCAGCTCAAAAATTCTCCATCTCCAAAAATATTGAGGCTAGACACTATCGCTTAGTGGCATTCTTGTCTTTACAGTCTGGATATAATTTTATCATCTATACAACTTTCGTGCATATTTTCCAAACCATCTAACCAAAATATACAAGGTTCTAAGTAATATTTCACTGCTATTAGAGGGTCAAGTTTACACTGATATATCTCAGGAAATATTGCAGATACGAATATTCTGAAGACATCTCAGAACTGATGAAGAAAATCGTCATTTATAATGTATAGCTACATTGAAAAATTACTTTAGTGCGAAAAAATTCGAGAAAAGAAGGTGGGAACATTTTATAGTCCGTATTTATCGTGTTTGATAAAATTATCAAGAAATATTCGCCAAAAAAAATTATTCTGACATACATGTAGTACTAAAAGCTTACAGTCATTTTCTTTGTTTTAAGAGCTCCACACAGTGAAAGAAAATTCAAAGCTGTATCATAAACCATTGCTGAAAAAATCGAGAAAAAGTAAAACTTTTGATTGTTTTGAGAGAAGTGTTTAGTTTACGCTACTTTTTCCACGGTGGATATTCCTTATCAGAAAACTAATGGTTTCTATGGAAGAATGATATAATTCGCTTCTTTTGCTATATAGCACGTAGAAAGTTTTCTCTGAAATTTTTTTCTAGCGAAGAGTTGAAGTCAATTTACTGTTTATGCCTATCCATTCAGTCTCATGATGGCATTTATTCTGTGTGCTTTATAGTTTTTTATGCGATAATCTTATAGAAAAAACATATCCAAAGAAAACAGTATAACTTTTACACTGATAAGAGTATTTGGTATTGGGAAAAAAATACACTGGAAAGTAGACTTTTTTACGCGTAAAAAAGCCCTTCTGAGGCCTCTCCCACGAGCAAGAATTCATAAATATAATTACGGAATGCAAGAGGGTTAAGGCCGGTTCCCACTAGCCCACTTGTACGGCCGCCGTACAACAACAATGACGTCACAAAAAAAGTCGACCGCAACGCCGTACAAAGTTAAAATCAAGTCATCTCTCCCGCTCGGCGGTGTCCGCTCGAGTGGAGGTGCAAACTGTGCCCAGTTACCACAAATACCACTCAAGCGGTGATGATGGTGACGTCATTCTTGGGTGGTGTACGGCAACGGCGGCCGTAGAAGCGAGCTAGTGGGAACCGGCCTTTAATAGGTCATGCTTTTCCCATACATATGATTATTTTACTTTCTAAGGCTGGATGCTCAAACTTCTTTTGTTCTCCTCCCCTTTTTGTCTAGCCTTTCCTGCTTACCCATGACATCATGTGGCATGAACCACTTAGGGGATCTTGTACAAAATAACTCTTGGGTCCCGACTTAATGTGGAAAAATAGTGAAGAAATTTATAAACACTGCAAGAATAAAGTGTATAGACAAGAACAATTGGAGTCTTAAATGTTGTGACCACCATCACCGTGAAATCGAGGCAACGGGTGTTTAAAAAAGATACCTGGACACAAAGAAAATAACAAAGCAATCTTAGTTTCTCAACACTCACTAAGAATGGTATGTTCCTTCAGCATGTGTTGACGCAGGTTGTGTTTTGAGTTGTAGTTCTTGTCACAGGTGTCGATGGGGCAGTGGTAGGTCACCTTGTTGTTGTTCTCCTTGGCCTTGCCTTCATGCTTCTTGAGGTGCACATACAGACTACTCTTGGCGGTGAACTTGGCATTGCAATCTGAAGGAAAAGATAATCTTCTCTTTAAACCCTACTTATCATCAATATATTTTTCTTTAAGCATATATTTGATACCCTAAATACTTTACTTTTCTCTTCATTATAAAAATAAAAAAGTTTTGCAGATATGCCAGGAAGCTTGAATCAATCAGATGCACCCATTGTTTTGTGGCTGGTTGATCAGCAAAATCATGACTGACGTACCATGAGTAAGCCTACATGAGTTGCCTACATCTTGGTGAGTCATGATTCAAATTAAGGTGCAGACTTCTTGAAGGATAAACAGATAACTTATACCACTTAATGACTTCTCTCATGTACAATGACTTTTCCTCTCAACAAGTGACCTTGAATCTCTAATGGGGAGTTTTCAAAGCTAAGCCGCCAGATGTCTCTCGCACATCTCACATCCTCTGCCCTTTGAGCGTGAATGATCTATCATTTACCGTAAACTCCCTGTACTTTTTCGGGACATATCAGAATTACCCTTCAATACAACAACTGAAACAGTTCTTAATAAAAAATGTAGTTTATCATTTTGTTTTTCAGCACTTGAAGAAAATATTGGCAAAACATAGAATACTTGAAAACTCAATTTCTTAAAATCGTCATTTCATGGAAACACTGCACGTTCAAGCTGAATGAAGCTTCAGGAAGTATGTACTTGTATGTAAGCTTTCGCCGAGTACCTGTTTTGAATGTGTCTGTCTCTTTTGCGACGAACATTTAACCAAGAAATAGTGTGGCATTCAGCATCTCCGAAGAAACCATCCCGATGTCGGGATCTGATATCAGTCACTTCTTCTTATCCACGGCTGGGGGGAAGAGTCTTGTTTTGTTCTTGTTTTAGGGCTGCGAGGATACCTTGGGGAACACTATGAGCCCTGGTGATGTCCTATGATGCTATTACAGGCATGGTAGTTGACCTGTCTCCTCAGGAAGGCACAGGTGAGGCAGATAACGGCGGATGCATGCGTTCCTGCAGCCCGCTCTTTTTCAAGACAACAAGTAAACAAGACCCATGTATTGTCTTCGATAGAGGACTGTTCGTTGAGGTGCCAATTACTTAAATTACTTCTTGGTTAAATGTTCGTCGTAAGAGACATATACACCCAAAACAGGTACTCAGTGAAAGCTTACATACAAGTACATACTTCCTGAAGCTTCATTCAGCTTGAACGTGCAGTGTTTCCATGAAATGACGATTTTAAGAAATTGAGTTTTCAAGTATTCTATGTTTTGCCAATATTTTCTTCAAGTGCTGAAATACAAAATGATAAACTACATTTTTTATTAAGAACTGTTTCAGTTGTTGTATTGAAGAGTAATTCTGATATGTCCCGAAAAAGTACAGGAAATTTACGGTAAATGATAGATCATTCACGCTCAAAGGGCAGAGGATATGAGAGCGCGAGAAACAGGCTTGAGCATGAGCTTATTAGAAAACTCCCCATAGGGTTATGCTGGCTATGAAAACTTACGCTCAATGGGACACTGAAAGTTCCGCACACCGGTGTGGATGAGGAGGTGACCTTTGAGGTGTTCCGAGCGCAGGAATGATTTCTGGCAGATGTGGCAGGTGAACTTACGGTCGTTGGTGTGCTTCCGCTGGTGACGACTTAGCTTACTCGCACTTTGAAAGGACCAATTACAACCCTGGGAAAGTTGATGAGCACATTAGCAAAAAAATGAAGGTCACGAAAAAGCAAAGTACCAAAAAATATCCTAACAACGGTAAATGAATCTGGCATCTGAAAAAAAGTAAACTCCATACAGTCCAGTGCATAATAGTGATTAATTCTTACTGATTTCTCAAACACATAAACACTAGCAGCCACACATAGTGGTTCTGCAAACTTTAGTCACGGGTTGGTCTATTCAATACCCCTATTTTTGTGATAGATGTGCACTTCAACACTAGTAAAAGATCCATATAAACACAGGAATCATTTTCCAACATCCACGCATGATCATGTTGAAAACTGCATATAGCATGGTTTCTTAAAATGTAATTCTTCAGAAAGACAAACATAATGAGATAAGAACATAAGAACATAAGAACATAAGAAAATAAGGAAGCTACAAGAGGCTGTGAGACCTACATGTGATAGTTCCTCAAAAAATATCTCTTAGGCAAAATAACTCTCTATAATTAATTGCTTAAAAAGTTCAATGATTCCCTGGTGATAAAATACAAACAAAATAGCTGCATAATGGCAAATAACCTCTAACCTACCTCGTATGTACATGCAAATGGTCTCTGGCCTGTGTGGACTCTCATGTGTGCCTTCAACCTGCAGGGCTTGTCAAACTTTTTGCCACAGCCCGTCCACTGGCACCGTAATTCCTCCTCTTTGTGATGGCTGCGCATGTGCGACGTTAGAGAGTTTGGCGTGAAATAAGACTTTCTGCAGCCATCCACTCCACATCTGAGGTGAAAACAAGTCAGCTTTCAATAATACACTACTTATAAAAAGTGGTCATATCCACAAATAGGGTGGCATCTCAGAAACAAAGGCAGAAAGTAGGAAACATCTAAATAAAAACAGAACATGGTATCAGAAAATGGTAAATTGCCACCCTCCCAGGCGGCAGATCCACCAGCCTCCCCACCCAACCACTCACTTGTAAGGAGCCTCAACATCTTTGTGAGTCTTCATGTGCACCTCCAGCTCACGCCGAGTGTGGTAAGCTTGGGAGCACTCCGGCAGGGCACACAGCCAGCTCTTGGGACGCTGGTGTAGCCGTAGGTGTGTGTTGAGGTTGTAAATGGTGGTAAACCTCCTGTTACAGTTGCTCTCAGTACACTAGGACAAATGAAAGAAGGGAACTGTCAGTATTTGTATCAGTCTATTTCAGTTATTTTTGTAAGTGAATGAAAGACAAAGTGATACGAGTTGTTAACTGTATGGCCTGTATACACATAACTAGTCGATTAATTGAATGGTATTCCGAAAACTGAGTGTCAGATAGCAGATGAACAGGCTGGATTCTGGAGGTCAGGCTGTGCAGATATATAGTGTCTGGATTAGAGGAAATGAGAAAAATGCATAGAAAATAAATGAGATCTGTACATGGCATCTATGGACCACAGTACACTATTACTATGCAGCACCTCAACATTACACCATACAGCACTATAAATCTAAACCCCACACCACAACCCATGCAATATTCCCCCACCACAACGCAACTCCACCCACCACCCACCACAAAGTCCCGTCGTTTGAGGTGCGTTTCAATGTGCCGCTTCAGCTTGTACCAGGTGTAGAACGCCCAGTCACAATTTTCATAGTTGCACTTATATGGCCGGATTCCTTTGTGGGAAAGGAGATGTACCTGTTGTTGAAAGAGAAGCTCTTTAGCATTCACTCACTAGTTCAAGGAAAGTTTGCTACAATGTAAATTTGGAGGAATTGTCATGTTACTAAACTGTTTAAACTGTGAGTTAACGAAAGAGAGAGAGAGAGATATACTGAGGTATTTACTGAGGTACAGATGAAGTTCAAAAATTTTAAGATATAGAAAAAATTTCAAAAGTCTAGTAGTTTTATAAAATAATAATTTGCAGTAGAAAAGAAGTACATAATAATTGGTGAATGTGATGAGAAAAAAAAATCAATACACAAGGCAAAATATACAATACCTTTAAAGAAGAAAGTTTAGGGAAGTGCTTTGAGCAGCCCTTGATGGAGCAGAGCCAGCGTTTCCCCCCCAGCGGCGAGGGCTCACACTGCAGCAAGTCTATGTGAATACCTAGTTCTTCTAAAGCCTTGTTGGCAACCTCATCAGACACTGCAAGTATAGTATAGATCAATATATGTGAAAACCAACTAACATTTTTTGCAGTTCCCAAATGAAAAATTACAGTATGTGCAGAAAGTGCTTATATCCCATAAAAATAACATGGTGATATAATGACAAACAGCCTGAATAACAATGACCACCTCAGCATTGACAGCCTCTTACTGCACACCTGTAATAAGTTTGGCACTCCATAAACCTCTGGGTCTGAGAAACTCAACTAAAATTGTTTGATGGCCACCTTAAGTCTAGGTAATACTGCTATATCCATGTGCCTGAAGTAGAGACAACACAGTTCCTTTCCTCATACTATATGTACATTATGTTGTTGTTGTTGTTTTTCCTGTATGCCTTCAGGTGAAAATAAAATGTTTATCATTATCATTATCACTCCGATTCAGGTTTCAACAGAACCAAGAAAACAGCTCACCTGATGATATGTCTAAATTTTCTTCATTGACATCATCATCACTCTGGTGGTTTCCCGAGGACGACGGTGACTGGGCCGAGGTCTGGAGGAGGTCCGGGGAGACGAGCGATGAGGCTGAAAGTTTATCAAGCACCGAGGGGACAGCCACCATGGTGGGAGGAGCACCCGGCCGCAGGGACACCCCAACACCCTCTGTCTTGGCAACTGTAAAAAAGAGCAACCACTGATGGAGTAACCTTGAATACGACAACTCCTCATTTTGGAACTTTAAAGTATCATCTTAGAAACTGTATGTAAAAATATGGTAAATCAGGTATGTTGTCTGCTTTTTATTAGTAAAGTCAGGAAAATACAGTAAACAACCAAACACTCACCATGAGCCTTGTTAGATGTTGGTGTATGAGCAAGGCACGTGGGCTTGGGTTCTGGACGCATTGCTGGTGGACTTTCCCCAGAAACCTTCTGTGGGGCAAGGCTTGACACCGCACCCTTAACTGCAGTAAGCACAGTGCCATTTATTGCTGTAGCGACAGATGTAGGGATCATGACTGGAGGTGAGGTGGGGATCGCGGGCAGCAACGGGGTCGTACCCATGATGGTTGGGCGAACACTAGTGGTGGAGGTGGTGCTTGCTACCATGCGAGTTCCCCCACTCTGGAGGGTAGGGGTGGGAGTGCTGGTGGCAGCCTGACGGAGCAGTGCCAGCTGTCCCTGCTGGGAGCGTGAGATTGGCGCCTTGACTTCCTGAAAGGCCTGATTGATTTCAAAATTTTGTGGGGCATTGACAGATTCTTTGGTAGAGCCCTTGGCTGGTCGCACAGATCCGTGATGGTGCACTTCTTGAATAAGCCGGTGGGCTGTGTGGGCTGAACGCAGCAATTGCTGTGGCGTCAAACCAAGAGGGTCGAGGTGAGGCTCTCGGATGCTGGAAACCGCACGCACCAGGTCGCATGTGTTGATCTTGAAGACAGTGTGTTCACCATTGGATGAAACAATGCTGACTGAAGTGAGGTTGGCACGGCGGTCAACAGTGATGGTGACGTTGGCAGTGCCGGGTTTGTGCTGTACAGGAATCATCTTGACTGGAGCAAAAGATAGTGTGGAAGCTTCCTTGGGAGCCAGCCCTCGCTGCGTCTTAGCCTGCAAAGACTGTGGTGGTGCTGGCTGGCTTGCAATGAGTGGCCGAAAAATAAATGCTGGCCTGGTGGAGGTGGTGGTGGTAGCAGTAGTGGTGGTGGTGGGGGTAGGGGTAGCAGGGGATGAAGTCACTGGAGGGCCAATTCTCAACTGTACTACTCCCACAGGAAGCTTCTTGAACTCCCTCCTTGTTGATCCTCCAGGAATCTTGAGCAGCCTCTTGGGAATAGTGCTTGAGGGAGTGGTGGAGGACATGGACGAGAAAGTGGTTAAGGTTGAAGTGGTAGTATTGGTGGATGTAAGTGTAGTAGTGGTGGTAGTGGCAGTACAAGCAGCAGTCGCAATAGAGGTGGCCAGCAAGGGTGTAGGAGCCGCCTTGGACATCAAGGCACTGCCAATGTTTAGCACTGGCACAGCCTGGAAAGGTGTTGTTACTGTTCTTCTTGTTGTTACTGATTGTTGTGAGAGTTGTTGTGACTGTTGCAATGCTTGCTGCTGGTGATGTGTTGATGGTGGAGGTGGAGGAGGAAGCGTTGGTGGCAGTGTGGTGGCCAGAAAAACCTGTGGGGGTGGCATGGCAGCTGGCACTGATTGACCAGTGATGAAAGGGGTGGGAGCAATCTTTCCCCGAGCCGCCTTCTCTTGGGGCTCCAACTTCACCAGGAATGTGCCCGGAGAGACACTCCTCTCCAGCCTGGGTATCGTCTTGCTCAAGCCCTCCAGCATGTCAGTCTCAGTGCCAGAGATCTCCAGGGTATCATTAGAAGCATCCATAGCCAGGATGCTAGACAGCTTACTATCAATTTCATTGCTAGGGCTGGCCAGAAGGTCTGGAGGCATTGCAGCTCCCTCCTCCCCTTCCTGCCTTCTAAAAGGCAAGAATATGAAGTCCTCCTCCATGGAGTTTAGAACTGGACCACCACTTCGCTGAGATACACTCTTTACAGGAGCTTCATCAAAACCCAAAGGCCGACTGGCCATATTCTCAATCTCCTGAGGACTCATGAGTTTGATGGGCTGGATGCTGCGCACCATCAGGTCTAAATCATCTGAAGTGGCGTGTGCATTAGATGACACTGCTGCTGCTGTCTGGGGGCTGCTAACTGGCACACTGCATTCCATTCCCTCGTGGAGAGAAGACTCAGCCTCCCCAGTTTCTCCTTGGCCAGAGAGGGCAGAACCATCTTTCTTTTCAGAGGTGACAGCTAGTAACAATTCATGAGCCTGACGAGCCCACTCCTCATGAGCCCCTGCCGGCAGTAGCAGCTCCTCAAACAGACCCCGATCCTCCCCAGGTAGGGATGGCAGGCTTTCCGCTTTACGGCCGCCCTGCCGACGATTGGGATCCGTCAGGAGCAGCTCCTCAAATAGACCCTTGTCGACCTGCATCAGTGTTTCTAACCTCTTGGTGAAACTACTCCGCCGACTGCCACTGCCGCCAAGCCCCTCCTCGGAGAAGGAGAACTGATTAAGCATCACACCAGAGGCGCCGCCCTCACTGCCCTCCTGCCCCGTTACCTGGAATTGCCCGCCGCCCTTCAGATTGAGGAAGTCGTTCACGTCCACCTCAGACGCCTTGATTTCGGGATCGAAGTCAAAGCTGGAGAGGCTGTCACTGCGGGTCTTGAGCCACTCCTCGATGTGCTGCAGGTCCGCCCCGAGGTCCGAAGAGGGGTCAACATCGTCCTCGGGTGACCTCAGAATGCCGTTCATCACATAAACCCCGTCACAATTGGCCATGCCATCACTATCACTAATACTGCCGCCATGTTGAGTTCTTGCACCAGTACTCAAGGCGGACGCCCTGGATGCCTGCACCGCGCCCTGCCCCGCCCCTGCCATGTCACTCCCCCCATGCTTGAGCAGGAGCACACGTGTACCCTCGCCTGCCTCGTCGCGTGAAATGTTTAGGGTTCCGTTGTGTGACATGTGAACCCCCGTCTCGGCGCCGCCTGTGGGGCCCCCGCCTGAACAACGATCAATGCCAGGCTCGCACGATAGCTCCTCCAACACCTCTTCTTCTTCTTCTTCTTGTGCACTCTGAAGCGCGATCGCTCCATTAGTCCACCGTTTCTTTCTTTTGCCTGTTTAATTAAAACAATCTTCCTAGTTAACTCTTTCCTTATCTATTTCACCTGTAATAGAAATTCCTAATGATTAATATTCGATCTTTACACTCATTCATTGCCGCATTTGTGCCCATTTCTCGCAGCATTGATAAAAACTTTGGTGAAGTTTTCTTCTTTCCGTTTCCAGCCTGTCAACATACAGCCCTTACACTGTACTCATTACCTTGTCGTCCTCCTCAAACCTCCTATCCTACAGGATCAACAGACTATCCTATACTCATTTCGGCCCAAATTGTCATTAACCCTTATTTCATTCCCTCTGGCTCCTGTTGCATTCCCGCTTATATGATATACGATTTCCTTCTCTCCTAGGTACCCTACCTACAGATACATTTTGCTCTTCCAATTTCCTGTTCCTTCCATTCCATCGAATCTCACGCCAAAGTATAGCTAGTAGTAGTAGTCATAGAAGTAATCGGAGCAGTAGTGAACCTAGAACGCAGAGGTCTTCAGTAGCTCCTTATTTCTGTTATTTTTCACTGCACCTTTGTATGACTGTTACTCTCCTTAATGATCGCGTTTTCTCTTAATCCATAGCTTTGTAATAATATTCTATCTCTTTCCCATCTTTATTTCTTTCTTTTTATTCATCACTGCAGCATCCCATCATCCCATCACTACCGCACCCACGTCCATGAAGCGAGTCTACCCCAGGCACTGCTACATACAGGCTCATACGCTAGTTATTGCCTTTGTTTATGTACTTGTCTTACAATTCATCGCTCGTTGTCATGCAATAATACTATGCTAGTAATATTGAAAAAATTATCCTAAGCTAACATGCATAGGCTCTAGTTGCAATCCTTCCACTTAGATATAATTTTTGAAGCAAAGAGTAATGAATGAAATGTAAAGCGAGTCTACCAAGCTACACCATGTAAAATAATAAATGCCAGTTTTTCTATTTATTTTTCTAATTATTTCATCGCACGTTATATTATAATTCCCTGTCTGAGAATGATTTTAGGAACAGCTTTTACTAGTTCAGTCATTATCAGTATTGCAGTTGGAGGTGTCTAGGTAGTTATTGTGGTGTATTGATAAAGACATTAATCCACAGATAGCAATGTGAGTTTGTTATGACAACAGTCAGTAAAGGACAACATCAACCCGTGTCACAGTGAAGGGTGTTTTATGAGTTGCCAAGTGCACGCAGAATGAACACACTCAAGTATGCGTCTTCATAATGCATAATTTCTGTTACATAGAATAAATTGTATTAACCACAAAAACAAACATTGCTCAATGGCATGCATTAAGTTGGAATGAGATTTTGGCAAGAGCAGCAAATAGAAAAAAAACTATATCTAGATAAGTACACCTTCAAAAACATTCTCTTAAATTGATAGTCGGATAAAAGGATCAAATAAAAGGGAGAATACTACCACCGCATCTACAACAACGTATATATCTGCTGGCAGCTTCTTCAGTCTTGTCATATGTGACCATGACCAACAGCGTGGAGAACTAAACGGAAAATGAAATAAGAGAGAGAACAAAAAGCGTTTTTGGAGCACGACTAGCTGAAGGTCACAAGAAGAGGAAGACGGCGTGCACTCGTGGCTCGTGCAGGCGCAGCTGCCTGCGGCCCACGCGGGAAGATGGCAATGTTTACGGGCTGTCAAAGCCTCCTGTTTCTGCTCGCTGTGTTGGGACAAGGAGCATGGACAGATGAGGAGGCAGGACATGGTAATCAGGTGATCCTTGATATCATATGAGACGTAGTACTGCTGCCATGTCTTAGTTGCCTTAATACATACATGTAGCCAGTTAGAGACGCCGGCAAATAACGCTTGTACTTCTTTCCTTCCTTTAGTGACCAACATACATCCTTATAACCTACCCGAACCTGGTAAAATTCTAGTTCTTTCCCCCCTACGGTCTTGCAAGGAGATCGTTGGTAAGGCTAGCCTAGGTTATAGTGAGGTTAGGTTAGTAATATTTATGGTAAAAATGGACGAGGACTGCGCGGTCATTTTCTGAAACTGACTAATTTTAGTAATAATGGACGAGAGTTTCACGTTCGTTTTCAGAGACACCAACTATTTTTTCTTGGCCTACAATAGGTGCTTGTTCTAATGGTGCTTGTTTTATTTTGCGCAAACCAAAACAAAAAAAATAAAAAATAATATGAAACCTAACCTAACCTTGTTTTAATGAAACCTAACCTTACAGGTTTTAATGAAACCTAACCTAACCTTAACCACAAAGTATACTTATTTATTTATTTATTTATTTATTTCTTTTTTTTTCGGTTTGCGCAAAATAAAACAAGCACCATTAGAACAAGCCCCTATTGTAGGCCAAGAAAAAATAGTCGGTGTCTCTGAAAACGAACGTGAAACTCTCCTCCATTATAACCCTAATTTTTCCTAGCCAAAAATTGGTGCTTTATCACATGGAGATATTTTCATTTTCCGGAAACCTGTAAATTTTTATTTATTATTCTTTTCCCTCGATTATAATGGACGAGAACTGCGCGGTCGTTATCGCCGTACCCCTTACGGTATTATTCCAGATGAACACCGAATTCACTTAGGTTAGGGTTGCCATATCTGAACAGCCAAGATTCCGGACGCCTCCTCTAGCTGACACCTGAACTACTATAGCGTGCGGTGTACCGGGACATTTGCACTATAGCGTGCGGTGTACCGGGACATTTGCACTATAGCGTGCGGTGTACTGGGACATTTGCACTATAGCGTGCGGTGTACCGGGACATTTGCACTATAGCGTGCGGTGTACTGGGACATTTGCACTATAGCGTGCGGTTACTGGCATTGCACTATAGCGTGCGTGTACCGGACTTTGCACTATAGCGTGCGGTGTACGGGACATTTGCACTATAGCGTGCGGTGTACTGGGACATTTGCACTATAGCGTGCGGTGTACCGGGACATTTGCACTATAGCGTGCGGTGTACTGGGACATTTGCACTATAGCGTGCGGTGTACTGGGACATTTGCACTATAGCGTGCGGTGTACCGGGACATTTGCACTATAGCGTGCGGTGTACCGGGACATTTGCACTATAGCGTGCGGTGTACCGGGACATTTGCACTATAGCGTGCGGTGTACCGGGACATTTGCACTATAGCGTGCGGTGTACTGGACATTTGCACTATAGTGCGGTGTACCGGGACATTTGCACTATAGCGTGCGGTCGTACTGGGACATTTGCACTATAGCGTGCGGTGTACGGGACATTTGCACTATAGCGTGCGGTGTACTGGGACATTTGCACTATAGCGTGCGGTGTACTGGGACATTTGCACTATAGCGTGCGGTGTACCGGGACATTTGCACTATAGCGTGCGGTGTACTGGGACATTTGCACTATAGCGTGCGGTGTACCGGGACATTTGCACTATAGCGTGCGGTGTACGAGACATTTGCACTATAGCGTGCGGTCTACCTGGGACATTTGCACTATAGCGTGCGGTGTACTGGACATTTGCCTATAGCGTGCGGTGTACCGGGACATTTGCACTATAGCGTGCGGTGTACTGGGACATTTGCACTATAGCGTGCGGTGTACGGGACATTTGCACTATAGCGTGCGGTGTACTGGGACATTTGCACTATAGCGTGCGGTGTACTGGGACATTTGCACTATAGCGTGCGGTGTACCGGGACATTTGCACTATAGCGTGCGGTTACTGGGACATTTGCACTATAGCGTGCGGTGTACTGGGACATTTGCACTATAGCGTGCGGTGTACCGGGACATTTGCACTATAGCGTGCGGTGTACTGGGACATTTGCACTATAGCGTGCGGTGTACTGGGACATTTGCACTATAGCGTGCGGTGTACTGGGACATTTGCACTATAGCGTGCGGTTACTGGGACATTTGCACTATAGCGTGCGGTGTACTGGGACATTTGCACTATAGCGTGCGGTGTACTGGGACATTTGCACTATAGCGTGCAGGTGTACGGGACATTTGCACTATAGCGTGCGGTCTACTGGGACATTTGCACTATAGCGTGCGGTCTACGGGACATTTGCACTATAGCGTGCGTGTACTGGGACATTTGCACTATAGCGTGCGGTCCGGGACATTTGCACTATAGCGTGCGGTCTACTGGGACATTTTACACATATTGCGTTATTTCTTCTGTACGGAATTCTTGACACTAAGCGTGCCGTTGTACTAAACTATTTTGACTGATTGATGCGTTTTGATAATTTTAACTTTGGCAATTCTTTTTTTAGGTAATTTTCACAATCGCATTGAACCTAACAACTTCCTTATGTGACTACTAACTATATTCTATCCTTAAACTGAACCTGTTCTACTAAGAAAATTGTCAACTAAACGTGTTAGCGATTATTCAGCTACATCAAATTGCATACCAGAAAAAAAAGTCGCACAAAGTACTGTTGATGTATCTGATATAACTAACCTCTCTTTACTACACCTTACACTTCGTGCTATACCTAAATACTTTACTAACTAAACATAGAAAAACAAAAATGCAAACAAAAACGGGTTTACAGTTTATTGCAAAGCACTACCAACAATGCAAAGCTACTGCTCTGATTCAAAATTGCTTTCTACCGTAATTGTTACTGCGTTTCTTCTGGGCAAATGATCTTCTAGATTCTTTCACTACTGGACAGTGTTCAACTTTTCGGGTGAATCTTAGGAATACTGGCATATTTATTGTTGTCATTTACAGGTGAGAGGTACCAGTACTCAGATCAACTTCAACGCAACATAACTATCGTTCATCAGGTCGATATTGGTCTTGGTAACCACACACACATCTGAGACGTAGCTGCGTACCGTGTAACACGCAAGCTATAGTACACCTATAATATAGTGATGGCCGATATTCTTTCGTCAATGGATTTTTCGCTGTTTTTTCAATATTCGCATCCGCATTCGCACTCCCACTCGCAGTTGTTTGCGAATAGGCGAATATTTTGCCCAAATCAATAAACTTACAAAAATAAGAAAGAAATTCACAAATGAACATAACATAAATACATTAATAGTTTAGCCGAGCGTTAGTTAAAAGAATGGGGTAAGGAGGCATAGCGGTAGGCTAGGCCATACTCCCTCGAACACTACCTCCATCCTCTACCCTCCAACAGAGTGGCAGCCGCTACTCTCAAGGTCACTGAACTCAACTCATTGGCTTGTACCAAGAGACAAGGCGGGCGAGCGACGAACGGCGATGCACCGACGAAGTCTAGGTCAAGTCAGAGCCTTCAAATTGTTACCAAGAGTTGACAGGAAGGCAGGTTGAGGTCGGTTGATGTATGCACGCGGCTGTGTATTGGTAACAGTGGCCCGTACCAAGAGTCATGATGAAGGTCAAGTGACGACCGAGGAAGGGTACCATAAAAGATATTTTTTGGAACAAGAGCAGCGAGGAAGGTCTGCGCGAAGACACGGGGGTACCCGTGTCTTTGACCGTGACCTTCGACCGTCGTTGCTGCTCTTCGTTAAAAAAAGTATCCCTCTTATGGTACCTTTTCTCTGCCGTTCGTCGTTCGTTCCTCTACCGCCTTGACTTCGTACCAGCCATTGCCTCATGCGCCATACTGCAGTAAGCATATACATACATATACAGCTTTTCTCTGTCACCCACGAGCACAATCAACTTTCTTTTGAAAGAGAACAGTTTTGCAGCAGCCTACTGTGTAATGGCGTCCAGTCACACCAGTGTGGTTTGGGATTACGTATTTCGAGATTATCTCTAATGACATTGCAAAGTGTAAACTTTGCAATAATAATTATTCATGTAAGATATTATCATGTAAGTATTCGTGTAAGAGTGGGTCCTCGTCCCGCAAGCTGGAAACATAGAAAATTGAATGGAATTTACTTTAGACATTCATATTTTTATGGCTGAACTCTTACAATACATACAAAATATTTCAGTTTCCTGTATGATGTCAAAAATAGTGTATTACTTGAAATATTATGTAAAATTCACAATTCGCATTCGCATTCGCGAATATTAAAACCAAATATTCGTATTCACATTCGCGAATACGGAAAATAGACATTCAGTCCATCACTGATATATATATATATATATATATATATATATATATATATATATATATATATATATATATATATATATATGTATATATAATTTTGTCAATAAGACGTAATTTTGTAGAGGAATAATTTTGTCGATAAGACGTAATTTTGTAGAGGAATAATTTTGTCAATAAGACGTAATTTTGTTGATAAGACGTAATTTTGTCAATAAGACGTCATTTTGTCAATAAGACGTCATTTTGTCAATAAGACGTCATTTTGTCTATAAGGCGTCATTTTGTCTAAGACGTCATTTTGTCAATAAGACGTCATTTTGTCAATAAGACGTCATTTTGTCAATAAGACGTAATTTTGTCGATAAGACGATGTAATTTTGTCAATAAGACGTAATTTTGTCAAGACGTAATTTTGTCAATAAGACGTAATTTTGTCAATAAGACGTAATTTTGTCGATAAGACGACGTAATTTTGTCAATAAGACGTAATTTTGTCAATAAGACGTAATTTTGTCTATAAGACGTTATTTTGTCGATAAGACGTAATTTTGTCGATAAGGCTTAATTTTGTCTATAAGACGTCATTTTGTCTATAAGACTTCATTTTGTCTATAAGACGTAATTTTGTCGATAAGACGTAATTTTGTCTATAAGACGTCATTTTGTCTATAAGGCGTCATTTTGTCTATAAGACGTAATTTTGTCTATAAGACGTAATTTTGTCTATAAGACGTAATTTTGTCTATAAGACGTCATTTTGTCTATAAGACGTCATTTTGTCTATAAGACGTTATTTTGTCTATAAGACGTTATTTTGTCTATAAGACGTCTTTTTGTCGATAAGACTTCATTTTGTCTATAAGACGTTATTTTGTCTATAAGACGTCTTTTTGTCGATAAGACTTCATTTTGTCTATAAGGCGTCATTTTGTCTATAAGACGTTCTTTTGTCTATAAGACGTCATTTTGTAGATGAGACGTCATTTTGTCTATAAGACGTCATTTTGTCTAAGACGTCATTTTGTCTATAAGACGTTCTTTTGTCTATAAGACGTTCTTTTGTCTATAAGACGTCATTTTGTAGATGAGACGTCATTTTGTCTAAGACGTCATTTTGTCTATAAGACGTTCTTTTGTCTATAAGACGTCATTTTGTAGATGAGACGTCATTTTGTCGATAAGACGTCATTTTGTCTAAGACGTCATTTTGTAGATATTAAGTCAATTTGTCAATAAGACGTTATTTTGTCTATAAGACGTCATTTTGTCTATAAGGCGTCATTTTGTCTATAAGACGTTATTTTGTCTATAAGGCGTCATTTTGTCTATAAGACGTTATTTTGTCTATAAGGCGTCATTTTGTCTATAAGACGTCATTTTGTCTATAAGGCGTCATTTTGTCTATAAGACGTCATTTTGTCTATAAGGCGTCATTTTGTCTATAAGGCGTCATTTTGTCTATAAGACGTCATTTTGTCTATAAGGCGTCATTTTGTCTATAAGGCGTCATTTTGTCTATAAGGCGTCATTTTGTCTATAAGACGTCATTTTGTCTATAAGGCGTCATTTTGTCTATAAGGCGTCATTTTGTTTATAAGGCGTCATTTTGTCTATAAGACGTCATTTTGTCTATAAGACGTCATTTTGTCTATAAGGCGTCATTTTGTCTATAAGGCGTCATTTTGTCTATAAGACGTCATTTTGTCTATAAGACGTCATTTTGTTTATAAGGCGTCATTTTGTCTATAAGGCGTCATTTTGTCTATAAGGCGTCATTTTGTCTATAAGGCGTCATTTTGTCTATAAGGCGTCATTTTGTCTATAAGACGTCATTTTGTTTATAAGGCGTCATTTTGTCTATAAGACGTCATTTTGTCTATAAGACGTCATTTTGTCTATAAGGCGTCATTTTGTCTATAAGGCGTCATTTTGTCTATAAGGCGTCATTTTGTCTATAAGGCGTCATTTTGTCTATAAGACGTCATTTTGTCTATAAGGCGTCATTTTGTCTATAAGACGTCATTTTGTCTATAAGGCGTCATTTTGTCTATAAGGCGTCATTTTGTCTATAAGGCGTCATTTTGTCTATAAGGCGTCATTTTGTCTATAAGACGTCATTTTGTCTATAAGACGTCATTTTGTCTATAAGACGTCATTTTGTCTATAAGACGTAATTTTGTCTATAAGGCGTCATTTTGTCTATAAGGCGTCATTTTGTCTATAAGGCGTCATTTTGTCTATAAGACGTCATTTTGTCTATAAGGCGTCATTTTGTCTATAAGGCGTCATTTTGTCTATAAGGCGTCATTTTGTCTATAAGGCGTCATTTTGTCTATAAGGCGTACAGTAAAACCCTTATAACTCGGCACTGTATAACTCGGAATTTGATATAACTCGGCATGGCGAAGACTAATTTTTTTTTTTTTTTTTTTTTTTTTTTTTACACACACACACACACACACACACACACACACACACACACACACACACACACACACACACACACCTATGCCCATAGCACATGTAGGCAGTGAGCTCCAGGGGTGGAATGATAGGCCCTGGAGGCTCACTCGAGGGCTGTGATGGTTGTCCCTCGCCCGTGGTGGCGCAGGCAGGATTGTTATAGTGACGCCTGTGATTAGAGGCTCATGCCGCCCCGTGTCCTCCCATGCACTCACAGTCGAAGGTAGAGTTAATGGACAGGGCATGTGGGTGTTCTTAGGCCACTCGACGGTGCAAAAAGATTTCAAGTGGATTTATGGGTCTCACTCGGGATCGAACTCGGGTCTTCGAGAACGCCACTCGGTGACGCTAACCACTCTGCTACCGCCGCACCTAAACTGCATCTCATGGTTTTCACTCGGCATATCATGCCCTCACAACCTCTTCTGTGAACATGTAAATAGAAAGTTGGCAAAAAATAATGTATCTCGGCATATTGATGTTATAACTGCATCTCTTCGCTTACACTCTGCATATCGTCAGTCGCATAAAGTCGTATTTTTGTCCTTTTGATCTTTTCCTGCAAGCTCAGGCTCTTCAATTTCATTCCCTTCCTGCTGGAGACACCCTTGCGTGATGGAGCTGACATCTTGAAATACAGTACTGTATGATGTAATCACAAAACACGTAAAATAGGTGGCAAAGTAAAGCAAAGGTCGGGAACCAGCGTGTAGGCTGTCAGCTGCTGAGCCGTGTTTATGTCGTCAAAGCACCGTCTTGGATACGAATTCCGTTTTTTGTCGAAATTGAAAAAGGATTGGTTTCTGCTTCAAAAACACAACAAGCTTGGTAGGAGCCGAAATAATAATCAATGCAAAACATTGCAAACAATATCACAGAGTAGTATAACACACATTTCAGCAAGTGTTATTGGATTGGGATTCGTAATCCAAGACGGTGCTTGGACGACAAAAACACGGCTCAGCCTACGCACTGGTTCCCGATCTTTGCTTAATTTGCCACCTATTTTACGTGTTTTGGGATTACATCATACAGTACTGTATATCAAGATGTCAGCTCCATCACGCAAGAGTGTCTCCAGCAGGAAGGGAATGAAATTGAAGAGCCTGAGCCTGCAGGAAAAGGTGAAAGTGCTGGCAAGGATGGATGCAGGTGCGTCCATGTGTGCTATTTGTGCTGAGTTTGATATCAAATCCAGCTTTTTTTTTTTTTTTTTTTTTTTTTTTTTTATATATATATAACCCATATCAGAGGAGGACATTGAATAACTCGGCAAGGGCCAGAGCCCCTATCGTGCCGAGTTATAAGGGTTTTACTGTAATTTTGTCTATAAGATGTCATTTTGTCTATAAGGCGTCATTTTGTCTATAAGACGTCATTTTGTCAATAAGACGTCATTTTGTCTATAAGACGTCATTTTGTCAATAAGACGTTATTTTGTCTATAAGACGTCATTTTGTCAATAAGACGTCATTTTGTCAATAAGGCGTAATTTTGTCTATAAGGCGTCATTTTGTCTATAAGGCGTAATTTTGTCTATAAGGCGTCATTTTGTCTATAAGACGTCATTTTGTCTATAAGACGTCATTTTATCTATAAGACGTCATTTTGTCTATAAGACGTCATTTTGTCTATAAGACGTCATTTTGTCTATAAGACGTTATTTTGTCTATAAGACGTCATTTTGTCTATAAAGGCGTCATTTTGTCTATAAGGCGTCATTTTGTCTATAAGGCGTCATTTTGTCTATAAGGCGTCATTTTGTCTATAAGACGTCATTTTGTCTATAAGACGTCATTTTGTCTATAAGGCGTCATTTTGTCTATAAGGCGTCATTTTGTCTATAAGGCGTCATTTTGTCTATAAGACGTCATTTTGTCTATAAGGCGTCATTTTGTCTATAAGGCGTCATTTTGTCTATAAGGCGTCATTTTGTCTATAAGGCGTCATTTTGTCTATAAGGCGTCATTTTGTCTATAAGGCGTCATTTTGTCTATAAGGCGTCATTTTGTCTATAAGGCGTCATTTTGTCTATAAGGCGTCATTTTGTCTATAAGGCGTCATTTTGTCTATAAGACGTCATTTTGTCTATAAGGCGTCATTTTGTCTATAAGGCGTCATTTTGTCTATAAGGCGTCATTTTGTCTATAAGGCGTCATTTTGTCTATAAGGCGTCATTTTGTCTATAAGGCGTCATTTTGTCTATAAGGCGTCATTTTGTCTATAAGACGTCATTTTGTCTATAAGACGTCATTTTGTCTATAAGGCGTCATTTTGTCTATAAGGCGTCATTTTGTCTATAAGGCGTCATTTTGTCTATAAGGCGTCATTTTGTCTATAAGGCGTCATTTTGTCTATAAGACGTCATTTTGTCTATAAGACGTCATTTTGTCTATAAGACGTCATTTTGTCTATAAGGCGTCATTTTGTCTATAAGACGTCATTTTGTCTATAAGGCGTCATTTTGTCTATAAGGCGTCATTTTGTCTATAAGACGTCATTTTGTCAATAAGACGTCATTTTGTCTATAAGGCGTCATTTTGTCTATAAGACGTCATTTTGTCTATAAGGCGTCATTTTGTCTATAAGACGTCATTTTGTCTATAAGACGTCATTTTGTCAATAAGACGTCATTTTGTCTATAAGGCGTCATTTTGTCTATAAGACGTCATTTTGTCTATAAGGCGTCATTTTGTCTATAAGACGTCATTTTGTCAATAAGACGTCATTTTGTCTATAAGACGTCATTTTGTCAATAAGACGTTATTTTGTCTATAAGACGTAATTTTGTCAATAAGACGTCATTTTGTCAATAAGACGTTATTTTGTCTATAAGACGTAATTTTGTCAATAAGACGTCATTTTGTCAATAAGACGTCATTTTGTCTATAAGGCGTCATTTTGTCTATAAGACGTAATTTTGTCAATAAGACGTCATTTTGTCTATAAGACGTCATTTTGTCTATAAGACGTAATTTTGTCAATAAGACGTCATTTTGTCTATAAGACGTAATTTTGTCTATAAGACGTAATTTTGTCTATAAGACGTCATTTTGTCGATAAGACTTAATTTTGTCGATAAGACTTAATTTTGTCGATAAGACTTAATTTTGTCGATGAGACTTAATTTTGTCGATAAGACTTAATTTTGTCGATGAGACTTAATTTTGTCGATGAGACGTCATTTTGTCAATGAGACGTCATTTTGTCGATGAGACGTCATTTTGTCAATGAGACGTCATTTTGTCGATGAGACGTCATTTTGTCGATGAAGCATAATTTTGTCGATGAGACGTCATTTTGTCAATGAGACGTCATTTTGATTAGAAAACTACGAGAAAAAATATTATTAGTTCAGTCAATTAGACTAATGCAAATCAGATAAAATTATTAGAGGAAATTTTTCTAATTAGTTCACTTCATTGATCTTATTCATGATTGTATTGTATTAGCAATTTTGATATTACCCTTTCCCAGGTCTTGGCGAGGGGTATGAGTGGCACACACTGGAAGAGGGTCTCCAACTAGCTCAGAAGACTGGCAAGCCCCTCATGTTGATCATCCACAAGTCCTGGTGCGGCGCGTGCAAAGGTGAGTCACAGATAGATGCTTGTTGTGTCATATTGGGGATGTGTTTAGTGTAGCTAATTGGCTTCACTAAGCTTTAATTAGATTAAATTTAGATTAGGGGAGGCGGTAGCAGAGTGGTTAGCATCTCGGAGTGGTGTTCTCGCTGACCCGTGTTCGATCCCCGATGACAACCAAATTCCACTTAAAATCTTTCTGCACCGTCGAGTGGCCTAAGAACACCCACATGCTGCCCACTATCTCTACCTTTGATTTGCGAGTGCATCGGTGCACACAGGGGCGGCATGAGCCTCTGATCACAGGCGTCACTAAAAAATCCTGCCTGCGCCACCACGGCCAAAGACCAACCATCACAGTCCTCAAGTGAACCTCCAGAGCCTACCATCCCACCCCTGGAGATCACTGCCTACAGGCACTATAGGTATAAATGTAAAATATTTTTTTTAAATAAATAATAAACTAGGTAGACGTGCAGCTTTCTCTGTCAGAAACAGAAGTCTTAAGTGGAAAGCTGCATACCCAGGAATGGCCTTACATTAAGAAGGACTCCAGCACATATACTTTGATAAATGTATTATTGCCGACCCTAACCACACTCCATACAAGAGGCCATTTTAGCTCCGGGCAGCAAAGCTTGACCTCCCTGATGAGCTTGAGCTTCAAGCTGTAGATGGAGTCGACCATGGTGGCCAACCTGATGGCACCCACAAGGACGGTGTTCACGCTGTCCTAGAAGTCGAGCTTGGCCATCTTAATGGCACCCATGAGGCAGCGAATGGCGTCCACACTTTCTGTGCTGCACTCTTGCGTCGCTCGAAGGGGATGCTTGCCACCTTGGACACGAAGAATGCCCGTTCCTCCCTTGGTGGGCGGTTTTTTTCTTCTTCTTTTTTCGCACACTTCTCGGCCATCACAGAGGCATAGACAGTATATTGATGCATATATGAAGTCTGTGTGTTCAGCCATCTCGGAGGAGTTCAACCAGACAGACACCGCACATACACACACATAGCTCTTCAATCAGACACTCCCCTATGCGGTTTCTGATGATACCTCAGAAATGACCCTACGGGCCTGGATAAAAGCTATCAGTCTATCTTTATTCCTGGATAAAAGCTATCAGTCATGCCAAATATGTAGCTTTATACTTTAGAATGTTTCCCACTCTTAAGATTTTTAGTTAAGGATAGTTAAAGAATGCTTAGTTTGGAAGAGGGAGATATTTGAGGATTATGAAGAAGAGGGAATAGTTATCTGAAAGGTTGTGTCAAGTAGATGGGCAGGCGGTAGCAGAGTGGTTAGCGTCTCCGAGTGGCGTTCTCGGTGACCCAAATTCGATCCAACAAGAAAACCAAAATCTTTCTGCACCGTCGAGGTCAAGACCCAGATCCCTGTCCATAACTCTCCTTCATGCGAGTGCATCGGAGGATACAGGGGGCGCTAGCCTATCACAGCGTGCGTCTAAAACCGCCTGCGCCACCACGGCAGGGCCTCCATCACAGCTCAAGTGAACTTCAGAGCCTTGAGCCTGGGTCACAGCTACAGGCTAGGCAAATGTGGGGGGGGGAGAAGATAGGTAAAGGAATTAAGTTTTTGAGGTATTAATTAAACAAAACAAGATTATGGCTATTGGTATTGGCATAGACCACTATATCTCTGGACTGTTCACGCGACAATGTTTTGAAATTGCAAGCTGCATAGCGGCCTGCCCGCCCGACAAAGAGATATAGTGGTCTATGGACTATCATATAGACTGGTTTATCAGTACTGTATATATGATATACTGTAATCTTCGTAAATGTTTGTTCTATAATATTATCAAATAAAAAACAGTAAAACACGCTAAAGAAATGCCATTACGAGACTCTGAAGAAATATGCATGAACTTAATTAATATTCACTTCAACTCTTCGCCATTTAAAACTTTGCGAGTCAACTTTTATCATGAAGGGTATCAATAGGAGCGCAATTATATTAGCTTTCCATTGATATATTTAGTTTTCTGATAAATGAATTAGAACCATGCATAAATTAGCGTTAAATAAATAAATAACATCATCAACGGGTAAATTACCCGATTGATGATTTATTATTTACTTATATAATTTCGCTTTCTGAATTAATGAATAGAAACATGTAATAAATTTAGCGTTAACTACATAAAAATACTCTCAAATCGGGAAAATTACGATGATATTTTATATATTTATTTAACGCTAATTTTGACGGGTTTTAATTCATTTATCAGAAAAACTAATATATCAATGAAAGCTAATAAAATTGCACTTCTATTGATACCTTCATGATAAAAAGTTGACTCGCAAAGTTTTTAAATGGCGAAAGTTGAAGTGAATATTAAGTTCATGCATATTTCTTCAGAGTGGTAATGATTTCTTAGAAATGTTTTAACTGTTTTTTATTTGATAATATTATAAACAAACATAAAGATTACATATATCATGAATATCCTGATAGCCAGTCATATGATCCGTATATATATATATATAAATCCAAGCGGCCCTCCGACTAAAGGCCCTTGTGCAACAGGCCGATATTCCGTGCGCAGTCCAGATTTTTTATTTTTTTTTTTTTATTTTTTATTATTATATAAACTTAATACATTGAAAACAGAAGGGGAGTTGATGTGCTAAAGTCCTGACTGGGACGCCAAGGACTATCTCTAGCAGAATTTACAGTGGTCTATGGTATTGGTATCATTAAAAGTCCACATATAACAAATTTTGCATTTATTTTGTATTGAATTAGTAATGGTCTACGTGTATCAATGGAAACTGTGAAGCTTTCATTGGAGATCTTCATTTGTTTTGTTGTGAAAATATCTCACAAATCATCTGAATTGTACAAAAGAAAGGCAAATTTTAGTAGGAGAAAACAATGCAATAATGGGCCACAGGAAGTAAGGAGGAGCAACACAGTCCATCCAGAATTGCCATTACTACTACAAATAATAAATAATGTCTTTTTCAGTTTTCAAGCCTAAGTTTGCTGCGTCTGCTGCAGCTCTGGAATTAAGTAAAGACTTTGTCATGGTGAACACGATAGACAGTGAAGAGCCAAAGGAGTCCAAATATGAACCTGATGGAGGATATATTCCACGAATTCTCTTCCTTGGTATGGACTGTTATGTTTATAAGCTAAACGGAAATATTGGTTACAATGAGGAAAGCACACAATTATTTCTATAAAAATCTATCCTACAGTAAGATTCATTGTCATTTTCTTGATACAGTTTTCATGAAATACTTTCACCAAAGTTTTTGCTCATTATTACATGACTCAGTTAATGGATTTGATACATATTTTATGGTACGATGTTTTCAAATATGCAATCTTTACAATACAATGCGTACCAAATACAAATGTATGATGCACTGCATTATGAGAAGATACAATGAAGAATACATCCCTCTGGATTGCACTCCTTGGTTGGGGGGTTACCGAGAGTTGGGAGGAGCGGGAAGGTCAGGGCGAGGGGAGACAGGGGAAGGTTGCTGTATCTGAATGGATGCCGCCAAAATTTTGCCCATGGCTATCCTGTGGTGGTGTTTCAAAGATGTTAGGGTAGGGGGTCTCACCAATAAAGGTTGCACCGCTCGGGATTCGAACCCGGGACCTTCCGCATGCCGGGCGGCTGTGCTTCCCGTTACACCACGGGAACCTCCTAGTGACAACCCACACAAAAGACGATAGTGTTGCTCCTGTGGTGTATTTTGCCATTCAAAGGCAAACTACGTATTGAGAAATTTTCCGTGTAGATGATGAACTCATGATTCTGAAATAGAAATTCAAGGAAACAAATTATAATATCAAGTATTATTTCGAGGGAAATATATAATATGCATGCATCATATTCCAATCCACCTTCCTCTCCCTCAGATTCCAAAGGCGAGGTACAGTCAGAGATCTACAACAAGAATGGGAACCCACAGTATAAGTTCTTTTATTATGATGATACAAGTGTTGTAGAGTCTATGAGGCAGGCGAGGGAGCTGCTGACAACCTACACTCACAAAGGTAATGAACTTTGACATCCCGACACTAGGGCCGATGAACTGTGTAGGTGTGCATAGCTACAGAATGTATTGACAGGTTTTGTAATTTGTGAAAGAAAATGAAATTATACTCTGGTAGAATTATTTAGCACCCCAGATTGAGCACGTAAACATAGTGTACTTCTAAGGGCACTGCAGTGGGGTAACTAGCAGAGGTTTCTTAGTACAGGAAACCCTCTATTTGAAACTAATTGGGGGGAGACCTGAGTCAAATGCCAAGTCCAAAGTAACCAATGTTTACCTCTAGCCCTTCCACACAAATAGAAAACACTAAAACATGCCAAAACAGCACAGATTGTAGTAGTACTTGTACTCACCAAAACATGGCTGATACTGAAGTCTTGAATTATATATATTTTTTTTTAATTTGTGCCTATAGCGCCTGTAAGCAGTGACCTCCAGGGGTGGGATGGTAGGCCCTGGAGGTTCACTTGAGGGCTGTGTTAGTTGGCCCTCGCCCATGGTGGCGCAGGCAGGATTTTTATAGTGAAGCCTGTGATTAGAGGCTGATGCCGCCCCCTTGTGTCCTCTGATGCACTCGCAATCGATGGTAGAGTTAATGGGCAGCATGTGGGTGTTCTAAGGCCACTCGACGGTGCAGAAAAATTTTAAGTGGATTTTGGTTCTCATTAGAGATTGAACTTGGGTCACCGAGTACGCCACTCGGAGATGCTAACCACTGCTATCGCCTCCCCACATTTGCACCTTTCTTTCACTTCATAGTGTCCACACAGTCTCCAACATGAGTACGATTCTTCTTGCCATCTCAATCACTGCTGTCTCCACTCTTGTGCTGCTCGCACATGTTGGGGTGGTTATTATGGTTATGTATTTGTCAGAATAACAGATAATACTGTGATTCCGCCATTTGTTTACAAGGAGACCACTCATGAGATTCAGGGTTCCTAAGACTAACCCTTCAAAAATCAGTTGAAAAAAATCCAGATTACTTACACCACATCCTTACATGCATATATTGGGCCTCTCGTCCTTATTATGCATCATTGTCCTAGTTTTAGGCTTTTACAAAACTCTTAACGTTTAATACAAATTGGGTAAGAATTCTCCAATTTACTGAATTTGTGAAAGATAACTTTTAAAATGTTCACCGAGTCTCGCTCGTTAAATCTAGGTGGGGTAAATAGGGGTAGTTTAAGCTTAGTCTTGGGCCAGCGCTGCAACATTAACACTTGTATAATGGGTTTGATTGATATGAGAGGTGCTTTTTTGGTAAATGCTGTACATAGACCTGCTACAGTCAATGACAGTGCCTTGTAAGGGACTATTGTAACCTGTGATGCTTTACAAAGTCGTTGAATGGGATCAGGAACTTAATCCCAACCTTGTATAATATAGGATTTTTTCTTGAATTAAGAAAAGTTTTTACAAGTATTTTATTGTTTTCTGATACTTCCACTCACAAGCTTTACATGTCGGCAAGGTAGATGATAAGAATGTAAGACCATCCTAAATACAGCGGTACACTGTAAATACTGTAAAGGAAAAGTGATGTACGTACGTATCATGATTTGCAGGATTTCAAGTGTGGCTCACTTAGTGTATATAAACGTTTCTAATTACGTAGGATTGGATTGAACGCAATGCAACTACAATTATGGTACTCAAAACCATCACTTTACCCCTCTATGTAATAACTTCACAGATGATTAGATTCTCAAATCTAAACATAGGTACATTCAAAAGTGGGAATCCTCCTTAAGGTGTTTAATCATCAAACATATGAGACGCTAGATCAAAAATTGTTGGATGGCATTTCAACGTTCATATTTCACGAGCAACGAGTTTTAGCAACCATTCCTCTCTCCTTCCTTCGGGTGTTAACTCCTGAAAACCCATGTTGACATATAAAAGAAAAAAAATGCAGCAGAAAATGTGAATGGCTAATCAAACTCATGCTCATAAAGGCAAGAAATGCTAAAATGCTGTATCTCTAGTTTTCAACCACGTGTCTCATATTAAATAGGCATGATTTTCATTATGTACAGTCACTGAACAAGTTTTATTCCTCTGATTGACAGTCAGGATCTCACACATCACTATAGTCATCATATGAAACAATTACATAATTCTCCAAACACTCTTTTTATACTTAAAGTGCAGTGATGATATACTGTGTAAGCCATTTTTAAGTCATGAATTTTATGGATAACATAGACAACATTAATTAGTACTTAAATATCTCTTTTTGGCTATACAGACTGAAAATAGGCACTTTCTCAAAATATAAATGGATATCAGCAGAGTTATTATTTTTCTAATGCGTAAACTATTGATTTACTCACGTCATTCACTTCACAACCTATTTCGTTTTCCTGATACTGCATGAAATAAAAAATAACTCAAAACGGTCAAAAAATAAAAAGATTCGTATAAAAATAACAAACATTCACACAGCATTGGCAATGTTTCTTGCAGTTTGACACTTGATGCTTGTCATAGCATAAGCAAAATGAACAGTGCCACAAGAATATTGATCTACTCTTGGGCACAACGCATGTTTTCAGATCGGAAGCGTGAGCAATGCTCCTTCACTAATGCACAAGCCAGAGATCATTTGCATGGTTGTTTTACAGAATGCGAAATTACATAAACCTCTTCCCCTTATCAGACGCTACCGAAGTTTGTGCAGAGATTGTAGGACTCGGGCAAAGCAATATAATTTTACATGAATGAAGAAAGAAATTAAAGTTATCATTAAGATTCAGATTTGCACATATCAACAGTATAATTATATATTGTTAGAGCCTAATGCTCAACATATAATTCATCAGACTACCTCTGGTAAAAGATAATTAACAAAGGTAGACGTTTTCATTTATGCCACAAATATAGAATCAACCTTAAGTCAATTTGTCATCGTCCTACCAAGAAAGAAATACTAACATTGTTTAACTGTGATTCAAAAAGCTGACAAGAGGCACATTTACATCTTAACTGCAACACTTACAGCAATGCCTGGCGGCTATATAGAAATGTTTACACTTCTTGACAGGAATATTCTTATGAGCTATGTAATTAGCAATAGTGCTATACAGTGTAGGGCACATTCACTGGGGATTCTATACAAATGAGATTCCATTTTACCATTGCACACATATGATGTGACGTTGGCAGTTTGCAATATTCCACTTGCGTTGCCGCCCCGCCGCCGCAGCCCTGGGGAGTCCCTGTCTCTGTACACTGCGCTGCGGCGCCGGGCTTCACTTTGTTTTCAAGCACAGAGATCTGCCCAACTAGCGGCAAACTTTTGACCAATTTATATCACCCAAGCTTAGCAAACTGTTATATAGATTTTAATATTTTTTGTCGTTTTCTATGTGAATTAATGACCATTTGGCATAAAAACCCTTACTGCAATTCTTGCATAAACACAAACCTTATCATGAAAAACATTACTTTGCATTTTAAAAAGCTATCAATTCAACATCTTAAATACACTAGATTAATAAATCAGTAGATTATACATTATATATTATACAGTAATGTATAAGATCATTATATATATATATATATATATATATATATATATATATATATATATATATATATAATATATATATATATATACAGTGCATTTTACATGACTATATGGTAGTTGACATTTACTTGTGCCAAGCTAACTGATAGCTTCCCAGGTCCCTCAACCCATCCTGTGCCAGTATAAAGTAATTTTACAAATGAGGAATGATTATGAAAATTAAATGTTCAACTTACTGTTAACAACAGTGCATTCCTTGATAGGGAAAGTATCCTAAGGGAAAGAGCTCATCTGGTGTTGTAAGTCTTCACCGCTGACCCACCGAGGTCTGTTGTAATCCCGGGTAGATATTCAAAAGTCTACTGTGTTCGGCTTCATGACCTAACCTTAAAAGGCCATTGAATATCTGACTATTCTACAGAGATTTATGAGGTAAATCATCACTACGCAAACTAATATGGATGGAACTTTGTATCATACACAATACCTATCAACCACAATTTTCTAGCTTTTACCATGGCCAATTTTATCAATTTAGTTGTCACTGGCATCTTAATTCACACTACCATTTTCCACAGTTATCAAGTAACTGTAATTGCATGATGTTTGGATGAAGGTTTCTATTCCCATTTTGTTAATATCAGTTCATTTTCTGAAATGCAAAGTCAAAACTCTTCATGTTTTTCAAACAGTACGGTGGTATGTGGAGTCATAGAAAGAAAGAAAATAAACTGGCAAATAAAAATAAATTTCATATTTTTTGTAAACAAACTGTCAGTTAATTCGAAACTGACATCACAGAATACTAAAGTACTATCCAGACAAGGGGCCACTGGAAGGTAGGCGGTGACAGGTCCATGGCCCTGGTAGAAGATAGAGAATGGCCATAGGGCACAGAGCTGGTCTAGACAAACGTAGCCACTGCCGAGGGTGACTTGTCCTCTGCGGCCGCCCTCCTCTTGCCCGCGGCTTGCCCATATTGCCCAATGAATGAGCCGTCCTCTGTGAACCTTCCTGGAATTCACATAGCAAGTCAATTAATGAATGGGCGGATTCATGTTATTTTCTAAAACTTCATACAGCAAATTATATTCATAATTAGGCCAGATTCTTACATAGTGTATTTCTGTGAACTACATAATTCATAGTCCACGATGCAGTTACAACTAAACATTTACCTGAAGGCTGATGTGATATAACACATAATTTTGCTTGAAAATGGTACATGCTTTCTAAAATATTATCATCAAGAAACATACTTGCTCAATGATACTAAATGCAAATTAATGTTAGTGCAAACTTGACTGACAATGCAAACGAACAATACTTAAAAGCAAAATAGTGCAAGATTATAATGCGCCAACACGATGGTCTGCATACGTGCATGCATACACACTTTTACACAGGATTTATATACTGTAGTACTCTCCTCCCTTATCTATTTCATCAATTATCTGCTGTTTTTTCATCATTAATCTGAAATTTGAAACCCGCCATTTAGTATCAAACACTTTCATCCGAGTAATGATAAGATATTGGCCTTAACTTACTGAAAAGATACAATCCAAACTTTACCTCTTTACTTACATTGCCGTTACAATCCGAACTTTACCTCTTTACTTACATTGCAGTTATCTTGCACTGATTACATGACATTCCATTCTCTAGGCATTAAGATTGAATGTGACCAATAATGATACACTTATTTCTCTCTGAGCGAGACAATTTGTATTTCACCCACTCTGTGGCAGGCATCTCAATGATATTTTTCAATTATGACATTCTCTGGTTATATCTATAGTGTAAAATGCAGTCGTTTACTTACCTCCAATCTAGCTATTAAGCTACTTGGTAATTCAGACATTAATTATGATTCCTTAATATCCACACGAGTTACATTCTCAATGCAAAAGCTCATAAAACCTGAGCCTACCCTGGGCAGCGCACACACAGCACATCACAGCAGCCACTCAACGTGCACATGGGAGGCGTCTATTAACCCACTGGACGCCGTCCATGAGATAACTCATCACGGACCGGCCGTGCCACTGGCGCCGTCAATGAGTAAACTCTTAAGCATCCAGCTGGTTTTAAAACTCTTCCATTTTTGAAGTGTTCACGTATATAAACCATAAAGGTTCATCATAAATCTAAAATTCAATGTACTAAGGTTTGATAAAAGTTTAAAATGGTTACTGTTAGTGGCTGTGAATGCATCTGTTGAAGCATTACCCAGCTCAGTCTTTAAATACAAACACACACACAACTTTCTCCTGTAACTTCTGTTAAGATCATTATTTTTAATGGGTAAAGTTTTTTTTTCCCATGTCCTATACAACTTCAATGTAATTACCAAAATGATACAGACAGTGACTGAAATTGCATTGAAACATCCTTTATGGCGCAAGCTATGTGCCACTTTCATTGCATTCACATATCCATTCAGTCATTAATCACATAACCTCCAAGTACTCAGAGATGACTGAATTCTTTACTTTTATGCACGTCTGTAGTTAATTTATGTAAAAGATTAGCAAACCCTTCTGTAAGTATCAAATCCAGGCTTACATGTAAAAGAATGCAGGAATAACATCAAACTAGGGTGGCAAATGCATTGGATGTAGTCTCTCCTTTCTTCTTGCCGTACTGACCAATGAAGGAACCGTCTTCGTTCATACCTGTGCCTGAGAGGAGCCAAACAGTCAAGCGATGAGCAGTAATATATATACAGGCACTAGCTTCACTCTACACAGACATCATGAAACATCTACACTGAAGTACATAAGAATTTCTCCGGTCAGAGACATGTGCAAGTGCTTTGAGAAGGGTCGTCAAAACTTACCGCGTGATGCTTCATACAAGTCTGGGTTTTCTGATGTCACAGGAGTGATATTTGACATGCCGATCACATTCAGGTAGCAAAGTGGTTCACACTGTGACTAACATCATAACATGGCAATGAAAATGGACATTATGACAATGTTTGAAGAAGCATCTGAAGTTGAAAGCATGAAAACACACACTGGCAGGTCTTCCCAGGTCTTGAGTTCTTAAAAGAGTTCTTTGAAAATCTCTATCCTTATTATCTGTGCCCCTGAAGGTGTTATTATCTCATTCATGTCAATGTATTAGGAATTCTGTACTCTGACACAAAGAAACAAAAAGTGCATTCTAATCATATAGGTAAGTAAAGAATGCATATAAAATCATCACAAGTTGTGCAAGCTCTCATTCAAGTTAGCAGCTACATTAAGGTATTGTATGATTATGCAGTGAAATTAAGCAAACTTCATAGAACAAATATTATAACTACCAACGCAGGATTCAAACTATTATGAGTAGCTTTCAATGGTAAGTGCTGGATTTTCACACTAAATATTATCATATCACTGAAAATCAATCATAATTATTCGTCCAAAGAAGACGACAAACTGGGGGATTTGAAAACTATGAAATCATAATGCTGGAAGTGATTGTACGAACTGTCACCAAGAGTTTCGATTAAAATTGGGAGACTGGCAAGAGTTTGGGTAAATAATGGCAACGGCATAGTTATAGTAAGCAACTAATTAAGACTGCCATGGGTTGTCTCTACTACCTGTCCTATACAGTGTACAGTTATAGGTTAGTTAAGTAATCCCTCTGAATCTTGAGGTATGAGACCCTGATGCAAGGCTTGTTGGGAGAGTGAGGTGATGGAGGTGCTCGGGACTCTAGACAGACATGGCAATTCAAGGACAAAGTGTTCGGGACAAAAACAGGATGGAAGGACAGTATGCACATCAATGGCTTAAGATGCTGCCAAGATTATCCACTGTAGTATTCTTTATCATTTGTGGAAAGTACAAATCCCTAGTTGAAAATCTATTATCTTGTGAAAGCAACGACTATTATTTATAATTGCTACATCTTCGTATATTTACATTTCTCATCCTCTGTTTCTTGTTACGCTTCAAGAGGGTGGCCATTCCAGGCGTGTCCCTAGTGTTCCATGCATGCTCCTTTCTCCTTCCTTCCTTTTTGTATGATCTTTAACAGTATATCTCACCCTTATATCTTAATACGTTTCTCCCAGTCTCAGTGTTACATGAAAAAAATCTTTTATACTGTATAAGCTAAACAGGGAACTGCTTTTGTACTAACTAAACTATTCCATCATTAATGCTTTCCATTCTCTCTGAAGCATCTCAATCCATTTTCAAATAGTACTTGTAACCTTGAAACTCACTTCTCAAGTAGTTTGATCAAGAGCCTGAATTGATGTGCTGGCAACTGTGGATCTACTAAGAGTTCTTGGCGGGACAATCAGGGCAAACATGGACAAGGACAAGATACAGCTACTGCTAATGGTTAGAAAGGATCACAACTCAACACAAACATAAGACAATGCAAAAAACAACCAACTTTTTCAATCTAAGTGAATGCTAATAATATGTCCAAAGTTAACTTACCTGTGTCTCCATCACCATATTCAGCCATGGAATCCGTGTCTGATTCTATTGGATGTTTCACATCACTTCCTAGACTATCTCTTTTTGCTCCATCCAATCTGCAATTAAAGTCGTTATTACATTTGTGTTCAACCAAAGCTGTCCGATTTATTAAAAGGCATCATGCACCCAGAGCTGACCTCATGGCCACCTTGCTCCAACTCAAGTAAAATCAGACAAGATGATGAAGGATTCTTTACATTGCAAGGTAGGGCAACATTTGACATTTTGAGTCATATCTTTACAAATAAATCAGTTTGATACACTAAACCCTTCATGTTCGCGGGCTTAAGGCTCGCGGATTTGATTACTCGCGGGTTTTCAACCCCCTCTTTTTTTTTTTTTCTCCTTTTTTTTATTATTATTATATTATTATTATTATTTTTTTTTTTAACTCCCTCCCAATTGCTGTCTCTAACAGGGCCTTATCCGCCTGTATGGAGATTCTCACATGTTGGGGAGATCCACTCATACAGCTCTCCTAAATGGGTTACGTCGAAAGCTCTTCGATCCTCTTCAACTTTTCTCTGACTGACTCTTCATCTTAAATCAGATCAAAGCCTGAATGTTGCTGCAACTCTTCTACTAACGTTTCTTGCCAGGACAATCAGGGAAACTGGACGCAGACCTACTGGCTATTCGTTGAAAGGATTCATAACTCATTCTCATCACTATTATCAATTCCAAAAAAGTAAATCAATCTTTACTCTCAGTCCCTTTCAATGGTAAATTCGGAAACTCTCTTCCTTTCACTTATTCCACCATGATCGTGTAATTTTATCAAAGAGATACAAACCTCCTAACTAATCTTTGGCCCTCCCCAATCTGTATTTATATTCTTACTTTCTTTATAGGCAACCAAAGCGCCGATTTTGGTTCATTACCCAGAGTTGGCCCATGGCCATCCTTGTCCAAAAAAAAAAAAAAAGAATGAATGAAGGTATGCTTCATTAGGTACAACATTTGCTTTTGGTTCCTACTCACAAATAAGGTTTATATAATCAAAATTGGGAGACATCATCTTGATGTTCCTCAATCTTCAGCTGACTGGTTGAGCGACATCAGTTATGAAAATAATATAGATGGATAATGAGAACATGTTAGGACGTACGGTTGTGCAAACTCTGGGAAGCCTTGCTCCTCGTTGAAGTCGTTGCGGCCGTGGGCAGCCTCCTGCTCATGCACGGCGTACTTCCCGCCGCGGTTGCGTTTGACGATACAGACAATGATGAGAATCAGGAGGAGGAAGGCAATGGCCAGCATCATGCCAATAAACCAGCCACGGGTAGCAATGTTGTCCGTCTCCCGGATGAATACTCCCTGACTCTGCAATACAATAATATTAAGCTTATTCTTTTGAGAAGCACATGAAAATAGTGGAAAAAGCAGATCACTTGAAATCATTGAAGTTTTGCTGATCTTGCATTAAGTAAGAGATGCAATGCTTGTGAATGCTCACATTGTTAAATTGACAGTGAGCATGTAGGTGTATATTTTCCTTTGAAATTTATCCCTGATCACAAGAATTGTCCCCATATAGTAGTGTTTCCTAAAAAAAATTGGATGGACTCCAAATTTAATTTTATCCAGTATCTTTATCACAGACTCATTACTGGGGTGGTGAGCCTCAAAGTTGTCCTAACAGAGTTGCTCTATGTGGGAAGACTGAGACAACTTACAACACCAGTGCTGTGAGTGTCTATCTCTTCAACGTCCGACTCCACGGAGTATTCCCCGTCCACGGCCACCACAGACACCTGATACACCTTGTCCACGTCCAGGCCCTTCAGCAAGATGAAGTCCTCGTACAGCTCGGGTTTTGTTGTGGCATACAGGCTCCTGCCATATAACCTGTAGGAGAGTTTGGCCTTGAAGTACAAGCATTCTGTTACAATAAAAGGTGTTATCAATATGGTATACCTTAATGCTTTGGCTACCAATATTAATATTACCGTATAGGGCTGCGTATAAGACGACCTTTTAACCTTAAAAAATAGCCACAAAAATTGGGGTCGTCTTATACGCCCAGTATAAAATGTGAACCTTAAATCCTGTGGTGTACGGGACGTTGTCCCTTACGTGTCGTCTTGTCTTGGTCGTGGTGGTCAAGCTCAAGCTCGCGCCACGACCACAACAACACTTCGAGGTCACCAGGACGCCTGTGACGGCACCACAGGTCACCAGCACGCCCGTGACAGTACCACAGGTCACCAGCATGCCCGTGACGGCACCACAGGTCACCAGCACGCCCGTGACGGCACAGGACATCCCCAGGACTCAGTGTCATCACCGGCATAAAGTTACAGACCACCTACAGTGGGTTGACCAACCTTGTAAACGGCAGTGTCTACCTTGGAGGGGAAGTCTTATACGGCAGTATAGACCAAAACCTACGCTTTACTACAATTTGGGGTCTACTTAACACAGCCTTACGGATAAATCAATATTAAGTAATATTGGCAATGACATTAGAGCCAATGCATCACCAAGGTAAATTTAGATGGGTGGTTGATAACCTTTTCTGTGTTATGTCAAAGTAAGCAAAACCTACGCTTTACTGTTTGGGTCGCTATCCCCATTCTAATTAAATTAATTATTATTGGAGATAATCTATACCAATGCAATACAGAAGTTGTTAGTGTAGGGATGGAGAAGGTGATGACCCTTTTTTTTCTGTGTTATGTCAAAGTAAGGCAAAACCTGAACCCATGTTGAGCTGCTTTGGCGTCGCTGATCTCCATTCTTTGAGTTTGAGGTTCTCAACATTGTAGTTCGGAAAATAGTTATGAAAAAACTAGATAATAATGACCCTTTCATTCACACGTTACTCTGCCTTCCAACAGTTTTAACCAACACGTACCTATATTTGACAAAGAAATGAGAGCCAGGATTGCCCTTTGTGTCGGGAATCCAGGTAATCTTGATGGCCCCGTCTCTCTTACTGGTGGTCACGTGCTGCCAGATGAGGCCGGGCTTGCCGGGGGGCGTGGCCCCGGTACTCCGGGTCATTCTCTCGATGAAATAACTAGATCCTTGGCCCATCTGGGGAGATTAAATAAAATTATATATAAATACATACCAAACAAAACTAGAGAAGCATTTGAAGCCGATGGTGTTTGGTGTCAGTGTTAGTGGTGTTAGCGGTGCATGGACTTACAGCCGTGCGGGCCTTGAGGGTGATTCGGTACTTGGTGCCAGGTTTGAGAGAGGCAAGCTTGGCCCTGGTCACCGTGGCGTCCCGGATGGGGGGGTCGCGCTCCGAGACGGGGCCGGTCTTGGTGCCGTCCACCTCCTCGTAGTAGATGTGGTAGCCCGTCAAGATGCCGTTGGGTTGTTTGGGCTTTTTCCAGATCAGATAGAATGCCGATGAACCCAGTGGAATGGCATCCAGGGAGTCAATAGGACCGGGCTCTGGAGAAAATTTACAATTTGAACAAAATGTACTACACTGTTAAACAAGTAAATTTCTGATGTCACCTTCAACTCGTTTACTAAACTATACATGCCAAAAGTTTTCTCACTTGAGAAACAAATAACAGTAAGAAAATATTAAACAGTGAGGACATAATCAACCTAAATTACATGCATGGAGGAGGATAAAAAGATCACCAAACCAGAGAAATAAATTATAAACGAACAAGAAGGGCAGAAGATCTAGGATACACATTGTATAGGAGATCTAGGGCAGAGATGAGTCAGATACATAAACAATGAACACTAACTTCCTTCAGGAGTGACAAAGCCGATCTCTTCGCTGGGGGGTCCGTCATACGCCCCGTTGAACACCAGGACGCGCACAAAGTTTTTGGTGTAGGGCACAAATGAGGTGACGAGAGCGGACGGTTCGCCGTTGTTCTCCACAATGACGTCCCGCGCCTTGTCGGGCGTCTCCTTCTCCGTCCACGTCTGGATCTGTAAAGAAGAAAATGCAGACTTATTTATACACACAACGCTCATTTTCCCGGACTAATAGGGGGGGGAGCACTGGTCCGGGAACCGCAAAAGTCCGAGACCATTACCCACCCCCGGACGTTTATCCTACTCTAGTATTTACTGTCCGGCAACCGCCAATATCAACTACCCCGCCGTGGACTTTTAAGTCCGCTGAGCATGCTGCCACCTGGCGGGAGGCAGCAGAAAGTGTTCAATAGTCTTAAGAGACGGTCCTAGACCAGGGGCAGTGGGGGTCAGGGGACTAATGGAGGCGGTGCAGGTGAACCGTGAGTGTCGTGTCCCAAATGTAAACGATATGACCGCTGAGCATGCTGCCACCTAGCGGGAGGCAGCAGAAAGTGTTCAATAGTCTCAAGAGAAGTTCCTGCACCAGGGGCAGTGGGGGTCAGGGGACTAACGGAGGCGGTGCAGGTGAACCGTGAGTGTCGTGTGCCCAAATGTAAACAAAACGACTGCTGAGCATGCTGCCACCTGGCGGGAGGCGCAGACACTGACCAGGGGTGACAGGAGACGCTCGGACCGCCGGACAACTGTGTCAATTTACGGACTGGACTAGGCATTTGTCCGGGACTCTGACATATCCCGGACCTCGGATTTTGTCCGGCAAATCCGATATCCGGGAAATGGAAGTCCGGGAAAACGAGGTTTGTGTGTACAGGTTGAAGTTCCCAAATTCGGCATCCCAAGACTCGGCAACACCCAAAACTCGGCTATGGTTCCGGATTTTCCAAAACACGGCAGAACACCCAAAACCCAGCGGCTGGGCCGGCCGCTGGGTGCCACCACACTAGGCCGCTTGGTTTCTCCCGCCGATTTGTTTGTTGTTATTGTTCAGTGGTGTTGTGACTGTAGAGTTGTGTACACTGTTATTTTGTGTACTTCTACAGGTCTGTTATTGGTATTATGGCTCCCAAACGTGCAGGAACACCTACTGGTGGAAGTGAAAAGAAAAGGAAGAACAATGTGTTAACTATTTCCGAGAATTTTTTTTTCTCTTTTTTTTCCCCTTAATATATCTACGTTCTAAAAGTCGGAAAATTCCATTACTCGGCTCGGCACTGGTCCCGAGGTTGCCGAGTTTGGGAACTTCAACCTGTACTATTATTTTTTTCACGAGGTGAAAAATCAGAACCTCTTGCTGCTTACTGACTGATATTTGATCCCAGGAGAAGGGAATACTACGCTTCTTCTAAATTTCAGTTGTATTTTATCATAGTTAATCATATTATCAGGTAAACATAGGCATAACTTGAAGCATGAGACCTTATGATAGAATGAAATTTTTTACTCGTTAAAAAAAAAGACTAGTGATGAAATTTTATAAGACTTTGAACAGATGGGAGTGGCAAGGATGTATATAATGTTGTGATTTGTGCATTTTTCAAGTTACAGTCTGTAAAATATTGACACAAAAGGACCAACATCCTGTCTATAGGCACACATTGCATTGTTATCCATACAGCCACAGAGGCACCAAAAGTTGTATGTGAGGTGAACTACTGAATTGCCATCACTGGTAAGACAGAGAAGTCAGAAAAAGAAGTAAATAAATGATCCATCAAATTAATAAATGCACCTAAAACAGAAGACCATGATGTTGAAATGCTTCCTGATAAGTCATTTTTGCCATGAGACAAGATGACAAATGAAAAGATTTATAAATACAGACCACACTGCTCAAGGTATTACTGACTGAAAGATGGGCATATGAAGAGATACAAATATCAGCTGCACAGTAACACCACAAGCTATTAAAAATATAATATAAAAAAATGAAGCAAATATATCCTCAAAAATATGTAGACGAGACACCTCCCGAACTAAATTGTGGGGCAATGGGTGGGCAATAGGGACTGGGAACTAAATTGTGGGGCAATGGGTGGGCCAATAGGGACTGGGAACTAAATTGTGGGGCAATGGGTGGGCCAATAGGGACTGGGAACTAAATTGTGGGGCAATGGGTGGGCCAATAGGGACTGGGAACTAAATTGTGGGGCAATGGGTGGGCCAATAGGGACTGGGAACTAAATTGTGGGGCAATGGGTGGGCCAATAGGGACTGGGAACTAAATTGTGGGCAATGGGTGGGCCAATAGGGACTGGGAACTAAATTGTGGGGCAATGGGTGGGCCAATAGGGACTGGGAACTAAATTGTGGGGCAATGGGTGGGCCAATAGGGACTGGGAACTAAATTGTGGGGCAATGGGTGGGCCAATAGGGACTGGGAACTAAATTGTGGGGCAATAGGGACTGGGAACTAAATTGTGGGGCAATGGGTGGCCAATAGGGACTGGGAACTAAATTGTGGGGCAATAGGGACTGGGAACTAAATTGTGGGGCAATGGGCGGGCAATAGGGACTGGGAACTAGGTGGGCTTTTCGTTACCTCTCTTTTTTTTGCCCTGGTCCTTTGTGATGTAAAATAAAATAATAATAATAATCTTCAGGAGAGTTAGAGAGAGAATCCTTCAGTATGAGCCTACCTTGTAACCCTTGAAGTGCCCCCTGATGGAGGTGTTGGCGACGGGCTCCCAGGACAGCAGGGCGGTGGTGGCGTCCTTCAGCTCCAGCAGCGTCAGGTTGCGCGGCGCCTCCGTGGGTTCTGTGTCACGCCATCACGAGGTTAACATAGGTTACGAGACGAGGTTACATCACGAGGTTATTGTCTAACGACTAATTTAATAGTTTATCTACATTCCTGACGAGGGGTTTGGGAGTCTATACAGTCCAGACAATATTATAGGTTGTTTTGTCATTATTCAGGAAAGTTTTTAAAGTCATGCCAAGACTATTTGAAAGCTCTACATGGAATCTATTTTTTGATTTGTTATATTTTCAGCTCTGTTCTATATAGCTCGGGTCCCACTGTGAGGTTACGAGTCCAACCCACGTAGAGAAAATTGCCTGACACTGGTTGACGTGGGAACTTTTTCGCATTAACTCACGTCAGCCTGATCGCTTCGTCAGGCACGTCAGACAAAGACAGATCCATGTCATGGCCCCGACACTGCCATGTCACTTGTCCCGGGGACTGAATGATGTGGGCTGACGCAACCATTTTTTAATTCTTTTTAAAAAATCACGCCACGTCAGGAACGAGGCATAGTCAGCATGCGTTACCATAAAAGTCAGGACCACGTTATGTCGTGTTTTTACCTCGTCAACCCACATTAGCATAACGTGGGTTGCCATGGCCCCATAACCTCAGTGGGACCAGCGCTTATAAACAATACTACTACTCAATAATTTGTGATTACATTATTCTCACTCTTGTTTACTTCACCCATTGTTCCATGATGTGTTTTATGCAGGGCTTTGAAACGGTTTAAGGGAACGAAAACGAAAACGGAAACGAACTAAATTATCCTCGGAACAAAAACGAAACGAAAACGTTATCATATTTACTGTTCCGGAGCAAAAACGCTATTTTAAAATCCCTGTAACCGGTTAATAGTTATTTTTTCGCTCCATGCCATATTTGGTCACTAATCCATTTTCACTTCCAGTAGCCAAATGATTTCAAGTAAATACATCTGTATTACATACATACATCAATTAAGTCACTGTATTTGTTCACTTGGGAATTGACGATGTGGTTTTGTTCCAAATAGTATCCTATGCACCACTTTTCATTTAATTTGTGAAGAGTAACAATTTTTTACCTTTTATAATAATGAAATTTTTGTCTTCGTGATATGCATCACGTTCCCTTATTTTTTTACACCGTCCATTTGTGCTATCGTTGAGCTATGATACTGCAGTTGGGTTTAAGAACATGCTTAGATTAATATCCAGTATTCAAAATGGATAATATATCATGAGTATGTGCTTAAACTTTTAACTGTGTTCATAGCCTAATGCTTGGGGCGCCGAATTTCTGGTGTGAGTGTCCTAGGTTCGAGTCCTTGGAGTACCACATGTAGGCATTGATTTCATTGATTAGGTTTATTTAATTAGTGGGTTGGTGATATTACGAATTAATATATTTTTTGCCATATATAATATTAGTAAATGATTAGTGATTCATGTCTTTATGGCAACTGAGATTGCATACTCCAACACTACGCTTCCTGTATTGTATATGTAAATGTGTTGCCTTATTTAAGTCGTATAATAATATAGTTCTTACGACATCTAAGGGTTTGATTTTGTTGGATACTGTGGACCATGAAATGTATGGCTTTATTACAATCTATAAGAATGTAGTCATGTATAGGCATTGTTATTTATCAGGGCTAATAGCATATTCAATACATGGTTTGAGAATAACATTCTAACCGGTTCAGGAATGTTATGTTTGGAGGAGGAACGAAAAACGAAACGTTAATAATACTGTTTCTGATCGGAACGAACCGTTTGAAAAATAATTTCGTTTTCAAGCCCTGGTTTTATGAGAAAATAATCCCTGCAATTGGTCACTAAAGGAAAATGAGCAACCCTAATGAATTCTTATAATTATTCATAAACTGAGCACTTTTAGCAGCCGAAACCAATGAGCAAGACCCACCTGCTTCCCCAGACCAGCCCTTGATTTCAGGCGCCGCCACATTGGCTTCTCCTCGGTCATTGTGCGCCTCCACCTTGATCCTGTAGGGCTTGAAGGTGGGCTGGTTGGGTATCACATAATGATCTTGTTCCCAGTCCACAACGTCTTCTGTATTCCACCTTTCTTTAGCCTTTCCCTTGTCAGCACGTTTCCAGTAGATACGATACTTAAAACCTGGGCCATTGTGCTCAATTTCTGGCATGGACTGTGGGTGAAAAGAAATTGTTAGCCGATCTCTGGTTCAAAAGGAGAGTAACAATTGAAGCATAGCGCGTCAAAAGGCGGAAAGCAACACGCCAGTTCAAACATGTTTCTCCACACCTACTGCTTCCTTCACCTCAAACACGACTCTTTTACTCTGTGAAATCTGTTTCTGTCTTTCAGAACCAGTATAACCAAGTCTAATTTCTGTAGAAAATAATTATTACACACCACTGTGCCAGCCGTCAGGTGATAGCTGGGAAGTCTTCAAGGTCAAAAAGTGACATATTCAGGCCACCCCAATAACCTGGTGTGCGTGCCAGCCAATGAGGAAAAGATGACATGATAAGGGTAGAAAATAAAATCTAGTTATGTCCCCCTTTTTTTATATAAAAGAGAACCTGCCTGGCATTCCCTCTCACTCAAGTGGTCACCTGGAATAGTGATTTCCTCCTAAGCATTGTTTACCTTTACTCTTCCCATTTTTTGTTAAAAATAACTTCTTATCGCTTTACTCTAAAAGGAACATGATAATGTAATGATTTGAATGACAGAAACATAACGAAAAGGGCTGCAAATCGCTTCTGAAGTCCGAAGATCTTTATTACCTCTATAATTATGTCATTTCCACCTTTTGACGTCGCTACGTCTCAATTAAACATTAAAATACATCAAATGATTCTGCATTTAAATTTGCAGACACACACTTCCCTACAAAGGCACACATTGTTGAGATACAATCTGGCTGGCATGGGTAGTTGTCACTTGTCATCATCATACTGTCTGGTAACTATTGGGAGACTTTATTCAACATCCTTATTTTTATGCAAATCCGAGAGAATCTTTGTCCGTCAGGGAGCTTGTATCCTTATTTATACGAACCACTTGATTTAGAAATTTTTTGAACGACACTAAAATGTATGCATCTTACATAAGAACATCAGAACATCAGAAAATAAGGAAGCTACAAGAGGCCGTGAGTCCTACACGTGGTAGTTCCTGTATGTATTGTCTTACCGACCACTTGATGACCAGGTTGGTGGGGTCGGATCCCTTGCCCTCCACACCATCGGGGTTCTTGTAAGGAACATCGGGCAGCGTTGTGCACATCTCGGAGTGGCCCGAGGGCTGGGAGGGACCAATCTTGTTGCGAGCAATGACCCTGAAGGTGTAGTTTGCCCACGGACTCAAGTTGATCTGGAAGAAACAGAAGGCCCAAATTTTAAAATTGAATGCATCACTCATGTTGACAACCTGAGTAAAACTGTTATATCATTCAACAAACTATTATGTGTATTGTAGTAGTAAGGTGATGAAGAAAAGAAAGAAAAAAAAAAAAAAGAAAAAAAAAAAAAATACTAATACTAATACTAATACTAATACTAATACTAATACTAATACTAATACTAATAATAATAATAATAAAAAAATAAAAAATATATATATATAAACGGAAGACTGTTGGTAATGATAGCGTCAAAGAGGCCTTTCATTACAGTGAATGGCAGGTAAACATAACAAAGTATCCACCAATTATTGCTTGCTAAATTTTACTTTCTCCAAGCATTATCATAACAATTTCTGGGGCCTCCAGCAATGTTGCAAGTAGCGCCAAGACTGATCAGTGCTCACCGTGAACTCCGTGCTGGTTGCCGGGACAGAGTCAAAGGCACTCTCCCAGGTGTCTGGCGTGAAGCTGGTATTGTACTGGATGATGTAGCCCAGGATGGGGGCGCGGTTGTCACCCATCGGCTGCCACTCCACACTGGCGTCCCGGATGTTACACGTCACCTTCAGCAGGTTGGGTGGGTTGGGCACGTCTGTAAAGGCCACCAAACATTAATTTCCATTCACCGAGTATAAATATATTTTCATCCATCATAAGAACATAAGAAAATAAAGAAGCTACAAGAGGCCGTGAGACCTACACGTGGTAGTTCCTGTTACTCAACACTACCTACATCCACCTTTCATCCCCATCCATGAAATTGTCTAGCCTCCTTTTAAAGCTCCCTATTGACTCCGCACTAACTACCTGTCTACTGAGTCCATTCCAATCATTCACCACCTATTTGTGAACCAGTTTTTCCCTATTTCTTTTTTAAATCTATGAGGTTTTTTTGTATGTTAGATTATCAAGATTTAGGTGATGTTTTAAAATAAACCTTTGTATTATGAAAGGAGAAATATTCTGTCGAGTCTTTTCATAACAATCCTTTTATGATATGTGCCATCAGAAGGTATATATAAATGTGTGCATTCTAATCAAGCAGTGCAATCTCCTGAAAATGTTGTGCTTTTAAACCTTTAAGGTAGGTATATTAAAGTAATACTTCTCAGATATATTCAGTACTTTTCTCGTTTTTTAAGGTAATCTAGCAGATACGAGGATTTATATATTTGCAAGTTCATTGCTTGCCAGACAAGGCAACGAAAGTGTCAGTCAAGTCAAGGCTTTAGGCCCTCCATAGGAACTCAACACATTTTCTGTGTGTGCAAAGAATACTTAAGGTCATCCTTTTCTTAGTAAATATATAACTTCTTTACACAGCTTTTCCCCCCCCCGAGTATAAATAAATTTTCCTTTTGGAAACCGCTACCCCGTCTGAGGAAAGCTTCACAAAGAATCACCGGCTTACCTTGAACGATCAGTGTGGCCTGGGAGGACACTTCATCCAGGTCCGTGGACGCCACACACGTGTACTTCCCCGAGTCCAGTTCTGTGGTCTTGGTGATGCTCAGCGAAAAGTCAGATTGCTGCACAAATCGGGGTTCTTGCTCAAAGTCAATTAGTTTGCCGTCTGTCAACCACTGAATGCTCAGCTCTAAGTCATTGTCAGTCACAGCATTACACCTGCAGAGGATGATTTCAATTAAAATCAATTTAGTACCAATCTACGTGCATAGACATTTTAGAATGAATGTTGTCTCAAAGTTCAAGGTCTTCAGCGTCACACTGAAGATCAGCGGTTTCAAAGTTTTAGGCGCTAAATATGAATTTTCGAGTCATAGCGACTTTTGAAACTCGGAACGTAGATCTGCGTTGTTGGCATTGTCCGCGGGTGGCGCCTCAAAAGTAGATCGACGTCTGTGGCAGTGCACAGGTTAAAAACATTACGAAAGAAAAACAAAAATATAATTGTTGTTTAGAGATGATGGCCATGGGAAGGGAGAACAAGGGAACATGGTCAATTCAAACTAGACTAAATGCAGAGGACATGTTCAGAAATTCAGCTTCCCTAATAGCTGCCAATAATACTAATAACTGGACTGGGTTATAGATGGAAGTGGGTCACAAAAGTAACATCTATGATTTGAAAAGTAAATTAGATATAAGTTGGTATGAAGACAGGATAACACAACCTTAGCTTAAATCCTGGACAGTACAACTATGTCACTCCCATAATGGCCAGGAGTCACACTCACCTGAACGTGGCTGTCTGCCCTGCTGCCACCTCATAGTCCTGTGGTGCATCAGTGATCTTGGTCGCCTCTTTCACCACCAAGATCCATCAGCTTCCTGCTCCCCAAACTTATTCTCAGCATAGCAAGTGTACTTCCCAGCATCAGTGAATGATACTTTACTGCAAAAATAGAGTTCCTAATGTTTAATGCCCTTTTGAAAACCGACAATTTCAACTCCTTCTTTACACCTGTTACAGATATAAGCATATCTTTGTCACCAGAAACCTCCTGCCAATAAAGTATCTGTGATTTGTCTTATAGTGGTGGGAAGAACTATAAAGTAAAGCATTGTGACACCTACTCTATAACCAGGTCTCCTTCACTGGTCACTTGAAATCTGCCGCCCGTCAGCTCCAGTTTGTCTCTGACCCAGGTGATGCGCGGCTTTGGGGCGCCAAACACCCGGCACGTCATGTTCACCTGCTGCCCATCCACTGATAGCACGTCCTTCGGGGGCACTCGGATCTCCGGTGGAAGTGCTGCAGGAAGAATTAGGTATTACTTGACATTTTGATAACATAAACATAAGAAAATAAGGAAGCTACAAGAGGCCACCAGACCTACACGTGGCAGTTCCTGATACTTAACACTACCCACATCCACCTTTCATCCCCATCCATGAATTTATCCAGCCTCCTTTTAAAGCTCCCTATTGACTCCGCGCTGACCACCTGCCGACTGAGTCCATTCCAATCATTTACCACCTTATATGTGAAACAGTTTTTGATCAGATAAACACAAATACATGGCATGGTACAACAAACCTGTAATATTTTTGCGGTCAAATTTTTCAACTTACTGTTCAACAATACACTGATTATAACCCAATGTCGGTGAAATTTCAGCAGCATCTCATTAATTTTCCACTGCCCCAACATTACCTCATTCCTCCCCCATCCTTCCTAAACAAGTAAACAAGCTGATAATGCAAACAATGTCAACCTACCCAGCACATTGATGTAACGTCCTTGTAGACGTAGCCGTGCTCGTTGGTGGCGTTGCAGCCGTAGTTGCCGGTGTCTCCCTTGGTCAGGTTGTAGATGATGATCCTCTCCGGCTCCACAAGGCGGCGGGGGTTCAGGGGCGCCTCGGTGATGGGCATGCCGTTGTAGATCCAGTACTGTTTTGGGGGAGGCTTGCCCGACGCTTTGCAATGGAACTCCACCGTCTCTCCCTCGGCCTTGTTGGACACCTCGGGCTCCACGTTGAAGTACGGGATGGCTGGGCAGGAAAAGAGAGTAGGGGAGAGGGACAAAGAAACAGATATGAATACTTTAATTTTTTTTTTTTTTAATAATGATGATATATTTCAAAAGTTTCTGGATCTTCAATCTAAGAATCTGTTGAACATTGAGATGCTAATGATAACTTCCTATAATTAAAAAACCTCCATGATTCATACAGCAGGTATTGAGAATCACAGCATCTTGCAATAACGTATAGTGTTGATCATTTCTAGTTACAAGTGACAGCATGATTTATTTTAAATATATATTATAATTCATAACAATATCAAAATCCACAGGTAATACCTTGCACCTCCACGTTCATGGAGTAGGACTTGGCCACACCCACGCCATTGCTGGCCTCACAATTATAATTTCCCTCGTCCTCAAAATCAACATAGTGGATGACCAAAGTCTTGCCATAGTCTTCATAATCCACTCGTTCATTTGGGAAATTAGTGTTGTTGCTCTTCCTCCAGCGCATTTCAGGCAGAGGACTGGGAAGAGAAAAATAATATGTTTGGCATTCACGCTCTTCTTCCTCCCAACTTCCACCACAGCAGAACTTACATATGTGAGGTTGACAAGTTAGGAGGAAACTTCTCATTATAAGGGTCATGAATGGCTTCAAATTACAAGTGTCATGAATGATGTTATACAAAGCAAGGACAATCTTTGCTACGTTACTCTCTAACTCACGTTCCACTGTAGATGCACCAAAGCCTGAGTGTTCTGCCCTTGAGTATGACGGTGTTCTTGCGAGATTTAAACTGTTCTTTGGGCTCATTCTTGGTCTGGACGGCCGTGCTTCCCGTCTGCACCACACGCAGGTACACACGGTTTCCTAATTTGTACTCGTTACGGAATGCCGAGGTTGCCGAGCAGGCGTACGTGAAATCATTTGATTCGTCAAAGCGAGTCACGTTGGAGAACCACAGCGTGCCCTCGTTGTCCACAGTCATCCTGGAGGAGTTGATGCTGCGCAGTGCTCCTTGATCCTCCTGGGAAAGCAAGACATTAATAGTTATTAATTAGTGAGTTTGGGCATGCATCCTGGAGCACATCGAAAATGTACAAACAGTATGTTCATGATGATACAAGCAGGTACAGTACTTGGAGCCTACTTGTATATCTAAGTTATTAAATACATGGGTTGAATGGTAGTGTGTTATATGCATGGTGTCAGTGCCATAGCATCCTAAACTCTAATCAACACTTACACAGTTGCAAGATGTTTTGTTGATAACCCAGTCATAGGTACCACAACCATAAATAATACCATGTTAACTCTGCCTAATAATGCCTATGTTAACTAATGCCTGTCAGGAAGAGCATTCAGGGCGTAAAACTCGTACGGCAAATTTAGATTATGAACGCCGACAATAGCATTGGAAGCGTATCATCGACTGTCTAACCTCATAAGACATTACGGGAAAATCTGACGTTAAACAGAAAGATGATGATGATAATGATTAACTCTGGCAAGCAATCGGAGACAAATACTTAGAAAGAAAAACTGTTCATGCCTTCTATTGGCCGATTTTTTAAACCTGGACTTGGGCTAACCTAAGACTAACCATGGCTTTAGACAGACATTTCAGGGCTTTAAACATTTGTCCGGGGTATAATATCATTAGACTTGGATGTTGGAGAGGTGAGTGAGTGTCTAGCAATTCCAATCTGAGACTAAAACCGCCTGGAAAAATGGTTACAAAGCTTAAATGTCTGGTCTAAAGCCATGGTTAGTGTTAGGTGAGCCCAAGTCAATGTTTAGAAAATCGGCCATATGTCATGCACCAGATAGACTGCAGTACCTGAATCATCCAGTAGACTGTTGGTTTGGGGTAGCCGGTGGGGGGCTGGCAGGGCATTTTCACGGGCTCCCCCTCCTGCACCTCCACCGTCTTAGGATCTTGGTTCTTGAAGCTGCTCAGTTCAGACTTGCGGACAAACACAGAATTGGACGTCGCTGTGCCGAGTTCATTGGTGGCAAAACACTGATACTGACCTGTTGGGGATCAAAAAGTAAGAAAAATTAGAAATATCATAAATCTTAATCAATCTGACTGAAATTTATATTTTTAATGGTGCAGCAAACACACATGGACCAACTGAACAATACTGAAATATAAAAAAAATCTGTATCAAACGATAGCTTTACCAATTCAGTATTCTACTCAAAACTGCTGATGAACAGTGAAAAGACTTTACTAGAAAAAAGATCACAATGCATAGTCTATTTTTCTTAACGAGGCAAAAATTCCATTCTATCTTTAGGTCTCTTGCTTAAAACTATGCCTATATTTACCAGATATTATGGTTAACTATGATAAAATACAACTGAAATTTAGAAGAACCGTAGTATTCCCTTCTCCTGGCATCAAATATCAGTCAGTAAGCAGCAAGGGGTCAGGATTTTTCACCTCGTTAAAAAACCCAGACTATAAGTATTGTAGGTGTTCACGAAAAGACCAAGGTGACTTGCCGAGGTCCTCGTCCCTGGGGGAGGTGATCACCAGCGTGCCGCGGCCCGGCTGCTGGGAGATGCGGTTGTCGTACGTCTGCCAGTCAAACTCCTTCCCGTTCTTGACCCACCGATACCTGATTAAAGATATAACGTTTTAGTGAAGAAATGTGCTGCTTAGTAATGAAATGTGCTGCTTAGTAATGAAATGTGCTGCTTAGTAATGAAATGTGCTGCTTAGTAATGAAATGTGTTGCTTAGTAATGAAATGTGCTGCTTAGTAATGAAATGTGCTGCTTAGTAATGAAATGTGCTGCTTAATAATGAAATGTGCTGCTTAATAATGAAATGTGCTGCTTAGTAATGAAATGTGCTGCTTAGTAATGAAATGTGCTGCTTAGTAATGAAATGTGCTGCTTAGTAATGAAATGTGCTGCTTAGTAATGAAATGTGCTGCTTAGTAATGAAATGTGCTGCTTAGTAATGAAATGTGCTGCTTAGTAATGAAATGTGCTGCTTAGTAATGAAATGTGCTGCTTAATAATGAAATGTGCTGCTTAGTAATGAAATGTGCTGCTTAATAATGAAATGTGCTGCTTAGTAATGAAATGTGCTGCTTAGTAATGAAATGTGCTGCTTAGTAATGAAATGTGCTGCTTAATAATGAAATGTGCTGCTTAATAATGAAATGTGCTGCTTAGTAATGAAATGTGCTGCTTAGTAATGAAATGTGCTGCTTAATAATGAAATGTGCTGCTTAATAATGAAATGTGCTGCTTAGTAATGAAATGTGCTGCTTAATAATGAAATGTGCTGCTTAGTAATGAAATGTGCTGCTTAATAATGAAATGTGCTGCTTAATAATGAAATGTGCTGCTTAGTAATGAAATGTGCTGCTTAGTAATGAAATCTGCTGCTTAGTAATGAAATGTGCTGCTTAGTAATGAAATGTGCTGCTTAGTAATGAAATGTGCTGCTTAGTAATGAAATGTGCTGCTTAATAATGAAATGTGCTGCTTAGTAATGAAATGTGCTGCTTAGTAATGAAATGTGCTGCTTAGTAATGAAATGTGCTGCTTAATAATGAAATGTGCTGCTTAGTAATGAAATGTGCTGCTTAGTAATGAAATGTGCTGCTTAGTAATGAAATGTGCTGCTTAGTAATGAAATGTGCTGCTTAATAATGAAATGTGCTGCTTAATAATGAAATGTGCTGCTTAGTAATGAAATGTGCTGCTTAATAATGAAATGTGCTGCTTAGTAATTAAATGTGCTGCTTAGTAATGAAATGTGCTGCTTAGTAATGAAATGTGCTGCTTAATAATGAAATGTGCTGCTTAGTAATTAAATGTGCTGCTTAGTAATGAAATCTGCTGCTTAGTAATGAAATGTGCTGCTTAATAATGAAATGTGCTGCTTAGTAATGAAATGTGCTGCTTAATAATGAAATGTGCTGCTTAATAATGAAATGTGCTGCTTAGTAATGAAATGTGCTGCTTAGTAATTAAATGTGCTGCTTAGTAATGAAATGTGCTGCTTAGTAATGAAATGTGCTGCTTAATAATGAAATGTGCTGCTTAATAATGAAATGTGCTGCTTAGTAATGAAATGTGCTGCTTAGTAATGAAATGTGCTGCTTAATAATGAAATGTGCTGCTTAGTAATGAAATGTGCTGCTTAGTAATGAAATGTGCTGCTTAGTAATGAAATGTGCTGCTTAGTAATGAAATGTGCTGCTTAATAATGAAATGTGCTGCTTAATAATGAAATGTGCTGCTTAGTAATGAAATGTGCTGCTTAGTAATGAAATGTGCTGCTTAGTAATTAAATGTGCTGCTTAGTAATGAAATGTGCTGCTTAGTAATGAAATGTGCTGCTTAATAATGAAATGTGCTGCTTAGTAATTAAATGTGCTGCTTAGTAATGAAATCTGCTGCTTAGTAATGAAATGTGCTGCTTAATAATGAAATGTGCTGCTTAGTAATGAAATGTGCTGCTTAATAATGAAATGTGCTGCTTAATAATGAAATGTGCTGCTTAGTAATTAAATGAACCAGAATCTCAAATATACCTGAGGGATTCAGTATCAATCTGAATCAAGGTAATGAATTAGAATAGGTTTCTCATAGAACTATATTTCCAGTAAGTCTTCTTCCCTTGCTTTTTAGTGAAGAAATGTGCTGCTGAGCCTCGAAATGAACTTGAATCTCAAATATACCCGAGTGATTTAGTACATAAATCAAGGTCATGAATGTGCTTCTCATAGAGCTATATTTCCAGTAAGTCTTTTCCCTACTACACATGTACACAACTAACCAATTGAACAAGACGAAGAAAGATATTTCATTACAAAAAAATTAAAGCTTAAACAAGAATATATATACATGTTCGACCTGAGGGAATAAGGAATGATCACATAAGAACATAAGAAAATAAGGAAGCTACAAGAGGCTGTGAGACCTACACGTGGTAGTTCCTGTTACTTAGCACTATCTACATCCACCTTTGATCCCCATCCATGAAATGATCTACCGCCTTTTAAAGCTCCATTTTGACTCCGCACTAACTACCTGTCTACTGAGTCCATTCCAAGCATTTACCACCCTATTTGTGAACCAGTTTTTCCCTATTTCTTTCTTAAATCTACACTTTTCCATCTTGAATCCGTTACTTCTTGTTCTACCCTGAGTACTATCCGTGAGAACTTTTCCTACATCTCTTTTATTGTATCCCTTTATCCACTTCAAAACTTATCAATAAAAAAGATCAGCCCAAATCAGACCGCCCCTTACTCCTTACTTACGAAGAAAGATATTTCATTACAATAAAATCAAAGCATAAACAAGCCTATATTCGACCTGAGAGAATACAGAATGGGTCACACAACTCACCTGGGCGCGGGTTCTCCCTCGGCCTCACACTCAATCAGGAAAGGTTTGTCGTTCTGGTCCGGCCGTGACGTCACGAAGAAGAGGATCTCGTCGTTGGGGGGCGGCTGCTTGGTCATCATGGGGGGGTACTTGATCACCGCCTCGCCCACCGCCGCCAATACCGCCACCGCCACAGCCAGCAACACCCATAACCGCGTCTCAAGCATCCTGTCCCCGCCTCACACCCGCACCTGGAATGCCAAATGGAAAACGTGTTACTACCCACTATAACAAGGATACGTAGGTGAAAATGTTACATGTTAAAAATTGTTAAATGTTACATGTTATACGGTGACTTACCCATCAAAAGTTATTGTAAATGGATGGATCTACAATTGTATCCCCGGCATTTCCAATTATCTAGCGGAAAAAAACTTTCGGATTTCTGGCTGCTCATAAATATTATAAAATTGACGAAAATCAGGTTTTTGTTCTTTTGCCGCAAAACTATGAGTCGTAGAAGAAAACTTATCGAAGTAACAAAGGTTCATCTTGAGGTGTTCTACATGATGCAGTAATCGGCTTGTCAAAAAACCTTATGGTTGTCGAGAAAATTGATATTTTGTATAAATTTACGAATATGCTATTTTCTCGGTTATTTTCCAATCAATTTTTTTTTGCTTTACGCCAAATGATAGCCCTTGATCTACTTCATATTTACTTCACTATTCATGTTGCACTTATCTGCCATATTTTTTTAGTTATTGAAAAAACGTGATTTTCAAAAAAATAAAGGCGTTGCCTTGATTTTTTGCCAGTTTTGAGTTACAAAGATTAGAAGTCCCTATTTGAGCCAATTCACAATGACATGATACTTCCAGATATTCCTTAAAAACCACAAATTAGATAAAACTTACTACAAGACATAAAAATATGATAGGAATTGCTAGATTAATCATTACTTCAATACAACGCTCACTTGCTCAGCATTAGTATTTTCAGTAAAAGTAATATTAGTATTAATCCCTATTTGAGTCACTCATGCGATTGTCAAAGTACTTATAAAAAACTAGGAATACTATAGCAATCCTGTGGGACTTCTAATGCCCTCCTATGACTCCTGTAGGATGCGTGAAGGAGCGAAGAGGCCCGTGAAGGACTCTGAAGGATTTTATACAAATCGAAGGATAATACTTTAAAAAAATTGTTCTTCCTCCTCCCATTTCCTCTCCTCCCTTTCTTCTCCTCCTCCTCCTCTCCTCCCTTCCTTGTCCCACCTCCTTCCTTCTCCTCCCCCTCTCCCCCCCTTCCTCCTCGTGTCCAAGGAATTATCCGAAGTTTGAATTATACGGGTTCGATTTAGCGAGGGTTTACTGTAGTGTATAGAGATAAAACTAGAGAGAGAGAGAGAGAGAGAGAGAGAGAGAGAGAGAGAGAGAGAGAGAGAGAGAGAGAGAGAGAGAGAGAGAGAGAGCAGGGGAAGAGGTGTAGTGTGAGTGAGAAAGGAATAGAAACAGCACAATGGAAGGAGGTGCTGATAATTTAGAAGGAGAGGAGAGGGCAGTCCTCCCTCCCCTCACCAAGACCTCGTAACCAACAGACCGAGTCCCCTCCCCCCCTGTTTCACTCCTCAACTCTCACTTTCAAGGGCACACTTCAACGAGAGACAATTCATGAGAGAGAGAGAGAGAGAGAGAGAGAGAGAGAGAGAGAGAGAGAGAGAG
>JACEEZ010014463.1:207500-212500 GCA_016584305.1 Chionoecetes opilio
AGGGAAAGGAGAGAAAGAGAGAAGGAAGGAGAAGGAGAATGAAGGAAGGATGGAGAAGGTGAATGAAAGAGATGGAGAGAGAGAGAGAGAGAGAGAGAGAGAGAGAGAGAGAGAGAGAGAGAGAGAGAGAGAGAGAGAGAGAGAGAGAGGCATCACCACTACAATCTTGACCAATGTTTTCTTTCGTAGTTCCTTAAGAAACATCAGAAAGGCGGACCATTACGATCACCCCCCCTACTTTCCCCTCCCCCTATCTCCCCCCGGCGTCCCCCTCCCCCTATCTCCCCTCACTTCCCCTTCCCTTCCCCCTACTTTCCCCTCCAGCTCCCCCTCCCCCTATCTCCCCTCACTTCCCCCTACTTTCCCCTCCAGCTCCCCCTATCTCCCCTCACTTCCCCTCCCCTTCCCCCGGCGTCCCCTCACGTCCCCTCGTCGTGCCTCTTGGTTATTTCCTTTATAGTGGCGGGGAAAGGATGATCGAAGGGCACCTGCAGGGATCCTTAAGTGTGTGTGTGTGTGTGTGTGTGTGTGTGTGTGTGTGTGTGTGTGTGTGTGTGTGTGTGTGTGTGTGTGTGTGTGTGTGTGTGTGTGTGTGTGTGTGTGTGTGTTTTATCTAGCCGTTTCTTTGTTTACTTTTAGACTGATCTTGTTTATTATAACTGTCTCTATCTCGTCTTTTAAAGCAAATAAGAGCAATAAAATTTCAAAGCGAGCAATAAAATCTTCATATTTAAGAGTAATGTCCTACAGTCGAACTAAAGCGACAGAGGACTGAGGAAGTGGTCGTCGTGTATGGCGTCGTCGTGTAGGTGTTTACTGACGCAGCGACGGACGGTAAAGTAACTTGTTCCGGAGGAGGGCTGGCAGTCGAGGCGGGGGCGGGGTTAGCGGGGCGGGGCTAGGGAGTGGTTGAGGAACATTTGATTTGGCACTTCGGGGCGACATAACGACACAGGTAACTGCCGAAGGGGTGATGAAGGGGATGAAGGGGCGGGCAAGAAGGGGTGATGAAGGGGAGGGCAAGAAGGGGTGATGAAGGGGCGGGCAAGAAGGGGTGTGGAAGGGCAGTGGTATAATAAATAGTATAGGAATAGTTAGGAATAGTATAGATAGGGAATAAATAGTATAAGTGGTATAAGAAATGTTTTTTTTATAGTTTTTAACAGGGCGTGAGGAAGTGGAACTGTTATAATATATAGTATAGGAATAGTATAGGAATAAATAGTATAGGAAGTGGTATAAGAAATGGTTACACAATAGTACTCTCACTAACCACCATGTATAGATTATCTTTCTATTTGCTTTAGTACTTAAGTTCACTCCCTCATGTTTACAGTGTTGTTGTTGTTGTTTTTCCGGTATGCCTTCGGGTGAGTATAAAGTTATTATTATTATTATTATTATTATTATTATTATTATTATTATTATTATAGTACCCTCAACCACCTCCCATGCGCCACAATTCACTGCCTCTCCGTCACTTTCCCAGCAGGAGGTCGGCGCCCCTGTCTTGCGCCGCCCCGCCCCGCCCCTACCTAACTCCTCCTGGGCCCCGGGTTCCTGAGCCTCGCAGGGGCCGTAAAGATGTTACGAGGTGATCCTTGTATTGCGGCGTGGCCCTTACGGCGACCCGGCACGACGTGATGGGAGGGGGAGGGGAAGGGGGGGAAAGGGGAGAGGGTAGGTAGAGGGAAGGAAGAGGGAATGAAGGGGGGAATGAAGGGGTAATGAAGAGGGAAGGGGGAAAGGAGGGAGGAAGGAAGGAAGGAAGGGGGAAGGAAGAGGGAAGGGGAGGTAGGAAGGAAGGGGATGGAGGAAGGAAGAGGGAAGGGAAGGGAAGGGAAGGGGAGGGAAGAGGGAAGGAGAGAGGAGGGGAGGAAGGAAGAGGGAAGGGAAGGGGAGGGAGGAAGGAAAGGGGAAGGGAAGGGGAGGGTAGGGGAGGAAGGAGCAGGGATAGCTAAGTTGTTAGGCCTAAACCACCACCACCACCACCACCACCACTACCACCACCACCACCACCACCACTACCAACACAGGCAAGGAAGGGCTGCTGTAAGGACACGGCTGGACCAGACTGTGTGTGTTTCCCATGGCTGCAAGGAGGAGGAGGAGGAGGAGGAGGAGGAGGAGGAGGTATGCGTGTCCAGGCAGTGACTCCTCCCTGGACGTGACGAATGTATCTTCCTCTTCCTCCTCCTCCTCCTCCTCCTCTTCCTCTACTTCCGCATCCCCTTCCTCCTCCTCCTCCTCGTCCTCATGATTGCAAGGTCATCAGAATGTCTCAATGACCCAACATAACCCTTGCGTTCATCCACTCTCTCTCTCTCTCTCTCTCTCTCTCTCTCTCTCTCTCTCTCTCTCTCTCTCTCTCTCTCTCTCTCTCACACGTTATTAGTTCTTCAGTGGCCATAATTTATAGACGAAATATATCAGCAACCTTTACGACAGAATTTTCTCCCTTTGAAAAACATGAAGGAGGAGGGGGAGGTGGGAGGAGGAGGAGGAGGAGGAGGAGGAGGGGGAGGAGGAGGAGGAGGGGAGGAGGGGGAGGAGGAGGAGGAGGAGAGGAGGAGGGGAGGGGGAGGAGGGAGGAGGAGGAGGAGAATGCTATAAATCTAACTAGCTCTTCCTACGACTCCCTCTCCTCTCTTCCGTAGGGGCGACAAGGGTGTGGCAGAGAGAGAGAGAGAGAGAGAGAGAGAGAGAGAGAGAGAGAGAGAGGAGAGAGAGAGAGAGAGAGAGAGAGAGAGAGTCTTTGAGGAAAATTGAACGAGTTGGGGGCGAGGTCATCGATTAGCTGACGCGAAGGAAGACGTGATGAAGACATGTTTTATGATTCTCTTTTTCTTCTTTCAAGTTCTTTGTTCTCTCCCCTTGCCTTCAATAAATTTTCTCTTAACTAGTTATTCCATACTATTATCTCTTTATCATAACTTCTCTTCAATCTCATATTTCTTCGTTCTCTCCATTCTATTATCCTCCACTTATCTCCTCCTCTTATCATCTCCTCCTCCTCCTCCTTCTCTTATTACCTTTATGTATCTTCTCCTTTATCTTCTTCTTGTTGTTCATCTTACTTCTTGTTGTTCATCTTACTTCTTGTTGTTCATCTTACTTCTTGTTGTTCATCTTACTTCTTGTTGTTCATCTTACTTCTTCTTGTTGTTCATCTTACTTCTTGTTGTTCATCTTACTTCTTGTTGTTCATCTTACTTCTTGTTGTTCATCTTACTTCTTGTTGTTCATCTTACTTCTTGTTGTTCATCTTACTTCTTGTTGTTCATCTTACTTCTTGTTGTTCATCTTACTTTCTATTACATGTCAATCCCGTGTCCTTATTATCCTACATACATTTCCCAACACATAATCTGATATAGTACATGAACAATATACTGAAAAATATGTATATATAAGAAGAGGCGAGTGTCTGAAAAAAAAGAAAAAGAAAAAAAAAGTACATTGAAAAAAAAAAAAAGCTAATTGTGGAAATAAACAACGAATATAAAAGATGCAGCACGTGTTCTCTCTCTCTCTCTTCTCTCTCTCTCTCTGGTGGGTGGAGAGGAAGTGCTATTAAGATTTGTGTCACTGTGTGTGTGTGTGTGTGTGTGTGTGTGTGTGTGTGGGGGGGGGGGGGGTTATGTACTGTACATAATATAACAAGGTGTGGGCGTGAATGATGATGATGATGATGAATGAGGATGATGATGGTGTGTGGGCGTGTGTGTGTGTGTGTGTGTGGCGTGTGTGTGTGTGTGTGTGTGTGTTGTGTGTGTGTGTGTGTGTGTGTGTGTGGGTGGGTGGGTGGGTGGGTGGGTGGGTGGGTGGGTGGGTGGGTGGGTGGGTGGGTGGGTGGGTGGTGGGTGGGTGTGTGTCATTGTGTGTTGTGTGTGTGTGTGTGTGTGTGTGTGTGTGTGGACTAGTGCGTCACATGAATGAGACTGAGGCGACTGTTAATTTAGTGGAGACAAGACACACACACACACACCACTTGGACTCTCTCTCTCTCTCTCTCTCTGTCTCTCTCTCTCTCTCTCTCTCTCGACCTAAAATTAACATGGCGACAAATATTCATACACTTTCTTTTCTTATTTTTCCTCATTACTCTACAATCTTTTTCTAACACCGAGTCGCCGGGCTAATTAATGAATACATTCGCTTTCATGTTAGGCAAGACACAGGAGAAAAAAAATATATATCCTGATGAAATTAATTAATACATTCGCTTTGATGTTGACAAGACACAGGAAAAATATATATATCATGATGGATGTTTATTTTTCCTATAAACTCACTTTTTTTTTCTTTAGTCACAGAAATAGTTTTTAAATACATTAATTGAACCTTTCTTTTCTGGATCCTAGTCCCTCCCGCTCCCTTATACTCCTGCCCGTCTACTACTACTATTACTATCTGCACTATTGTCACTACTACACCACTACTACTACTACTACTACTACTATTACTATCTGCACTATTGTCTCTACTACACCACCACCACTACTACTACTACTACTACTACTACTACTACTACTATTACTATCTGCACTATTGTCACTACTACACCACCACTACTACTACTACTATTACTATCTGCACTATTGCCTCTACTACACCACCACTACTACTACTACTACTACTATCTGCACTATTGTCTCTAGTACACCACCACCACTACTACTACTACTACTATCTGCACTATTGTCTCTAGTACACCACCACTACTACTACTACTACTACTACTACTACTACTACTACTACACTAATACTTCCACACCATACTAATACACCACCACCATACTACTACTACTACTATCTGCACTATTGTCTCTAGTACACCACCACTACTACTACTACTACTACTACTACTACTACTACTTCCACACCACTACTAATACACCACCACCACTACTACTACTACTACTATTACTATCTGCACTATTGCCACTAGTACACCACCACCACCACTACTACTACTACTTCCACACCACTACTAATAC
>JACEEZ010014464.1:0-42104 GCA_016584305.1 Chionoecetes opilio
ACAAAAATTTTTTTATATTTTTTTTAATAAAAAAATATGTCTATAAGATATAATATATATATATAATATATTATATATATATTATATATATATATATATATATATATATAATATATATAAAATTATTTTATATATTTTATATATATATATATATATATATATATATATATTATATATATATATATATATATATATATATATATATATATATTATATATATATATATATATATATATATATATATATATTATATATATAATAATATAGCGAAAGTGTGTGTGTGTGTGTGTCTGTCTGTCCGCGATAGGTGCCTCCCGTGGCGGAATCCCATCATATGTCACAGTTTTGGAACCACCTCGCCCAGGGGAAGGTTTAAGCCCTCTTATGAGATGATCCGATCACTTCTTTTTTTTTTTTTTTTTTTTTTTTAGCAGCCTATTAGCGAGAATTGTGAAAAAAAATGTGGGTTGCGAGAATTGAGGAAACCTTGATGTAGGGTAATGGGAAATGGGTGAGTGAATGGGTGGGGTCTGGGTAATGGGTGTGGGGTGATGGTGAGTGAATGGGTGGGGGGTGATGGGTTGGGGGTGATGGATGATGGGTGAGGGAATAGGTGGTGGGTGATGGTGGTGGGTGGGTAATGGGTGAGTGAATGGGTGTGTGGTGATGGGGAATGGGTGAGTGAATGGGTGGGGGGTGATGGGTAATGGGTGAGTGAATGGGTGGGGGGAATACATACATTTCTACATCCATGATTTCAGGAAAGTTAGAAGGGGCTATATCTGTGAGAGTCCAACCAGGTGGTGGGCCGATGGCCCACCAATAGCCCTAATGGGTGAGTGAATGGGTGGGGGGTGATGGGTAAGGGGTGAGTGAATGGGTTGGGGGTGATGTGAATGGGTTGGCGTTAATACATACATTTCTACATCCATGATTTTAGGAAAGCTAGAAGGGGCTATCTGGAGAGTCTGTGTTTGGTGGGCCGAAGGCCCACCAATAGACCTCCGCAGAAGCTAGCCAAAAAGGCCGCCCGGAGGGCGATTTTGCGGCTAGTATATATATATATATATATATATATTATATATATATATATATATATTATATATATATATATATATATATATATATATATGATATATATATATATATATATATATATATATATATATATATATATATTATTATATAATATATATATATTTTAATATATTATATATATGGTAAATGTTTACCCTAGGACCGAAACTACCTACACAATTGGGAGTGTGGTTTCTATTCACCTTAATAGATTCTAAAAAATATTCTCTTTATGAACTTCAGCCCGCAAATCACTACTTAAGGAGATACAAGATTTTTTTTAATAGGAAGGAGTGTATATGAGATATGAAAATGAAACTAACCTAACCCCACCTTTAGACTCACTAATCTAACCTAACCTAACCTATTCCCACGCTCTAACCTCCTAACTAAAGCCAAATCTGCATTAAAAAGTGTCCGCGGCAAGGGAAGAACAGAGGCGATGCAGGTCACAAGAGGAAGAAGATTGTGGCGGACGTAAACACTTGTCTCTCGCTTCCTATTGAAACATGTCATTATCTCCATAAGTAATGATTTGCGACGGAAGCTCATAGTGAATGCTTCCTAGAATCCAATAAGGTAAACAAAACCACACTCCCAATTGTGTAGGGAATTTCGGTCCTAGTGTAAAATAATACCATAAATATATATATATATATAATTTATATATATATAAATATATATATATATATATATTATATATAATATATATATATATATATATATATATAATATATATATATATTTTATAATATATATATATATATATATATATATATATATATATATATATATTATATATATATATATAATATATATATATTTTATGGTATTATTTTCCACTAGGACCGAAATTCCCTACACAATTGGGAGTGTGGTTTTCTGTTTACCTTATATATATATATATATATATATATATATATATAATATATATATAATATATATATAATAATATATATATACATATATATATATATATATATATATTATATATATATATATATTTTATATATATATATACATATATTTATGGTATTATTTTACACTAGGACCGAAATTCCCTACACATTGGGAGTGTGGTTTCTGTTTACCTTATTGGATTCTAGGGATGTCCATTGCATTCCAAGTACTTCCATTGCATTCCAAATACTTCCATTGCATTCCAAGTACTTCCATTGCATTCCAAGTACTTCCATTGCATTCCAGGTACTTCCATTGCATTCCATTCATTACCTGGATGACGAAGAGGAGCAGTGGCGTACCCAGACGTATCCAGAAAATCGGGGAGGGGCAATATATATATATATATATATAGACTATATATATATATATTATATATATATATATATAATATATATATATATATATATAATATATATATATATATATATATATATATATATATATATATATATATATATATATATATATATATATAGATATATATATATATATTATATTTTATATATATATATATAATTTAATATATATATATATTATATATATATATATATATATATTATATATATTTTAATATATATATGTATATATATATATATATAATATGTATATATATATATATATATATATATATATATATATATATATATATATATGTATAAATATATATATATAAAATATATATTGCCCCCCCCCGATTTTCTTGATACGTCTGGGTACGCCACTGCTCCCCTTCGTCATCCAGGTAATGAATGGAATGCAATGGAAGTTCTTGGAATGCAATGGAAGTACTTGGAATGCAATGGAAGTACTTGGCATGCAATGGAAGTACTTGGAATGCAATGGAAGTACTTGGAATGCAATGGAAATGCTTGGAATGCAATGGAAGTACTTAGAATGCAATGGAAGTACTTGGAATGTTATGGAATCGAAAACTTTGAATAGCGTAATTCCGTAGGAGCAGCAGCAGTAGTAAAGTAGCAGCAGTAGTTAGCGTGCACGGGGTAAGGTGACGCGGTTATATTACCAACATTTACTCGTTATTCGCCCTTATTATTACTATTTTTTTCGGTACTAATGATCACTGCACTCTTATTTACCTTGACAGTTAATCAGAGATCAGTCCAGCCCTCCATTGCGCAGTAGTAATAGTAGCAGTAGTTAGGTCCAGTGTTAAGTGATGCGGTTTATATCTATCAACATTTACGCTGTATTCGCCCTTATTATTACTATTTTCTTCGGTAGTAATGATCACTGTACTCTTATTTACCTTGACAGTTAATCACAGATCAGTCCAGCCGTCCATTTTGAGTGCAGCAGTATAGTCAAGTAGCAGCAGTAGTTAGCGTGAGTAAAAAACAAGCGGCGTCACTCTTCTATCTTGTCTCGGTTCGGAACTTTCTACAATATTTGAATTTTCCCGAAATGAGGACTTTTAACCCCTTCACGCCCAGATCTTTCCATTAATATATAAAAAACCATCTGTTGTTAGCCATAAAATTCCGAAAAGTAGCTTAATATTCCAAATTAGTTAGTGGACAATGATACCCTTCATATATGTGTAGGCATATGTAATCCCCGCATCTTCGTACACGTACACCACAAGTTTAGCTAGTCCGCTTGGAAAACGTAACCACACAAATTGCATTTTTCCTATGTTTGTTTCTTCATGCCAACGAAGCAATGAAAGCAGAAATATTTGACCTAGATGTTCAGTTCTCACATATATTAAATTTTGTCAATATATTTCCTCCCTTATACGTTACCCTTACCCCCCTTCTACCAGAGCTCGTTAGTCGTTACATCGAGCAAATCTGGCAGCAGGGTTGTCAGGTGCACAAACAACAAAATATACTTTTGGCATTCACTTACTTTTTTGGCATTTTCAATTTTTCATCATAAGAAAATGAAATTCAATTGGCGAATATTTCTGGCAAATTCCAAAATTTGTTGAGTAATTTCTGGCAAGAATTACAACAATTGGCAGGACCTGGCAACTCTGTCTGGCAGTGACATAGGACGTCGGACAGTGAGGTCTAGGCTACTGGACTAGTCTCACTTAGTTTCCGTTCGCACACCGGAATGAGTAATCATGTCTAATCATGAGTAATCTTGGATAGTGGGATTAGCAGTGATATCAGCAAGTTTGCTGATGATACTACGTTAGGTAGGATTATTGGATCACAGTCTGACGTAAACATATTGCAGGGAGACTTAGATAAACTTAACGAGTGGGCAGTCAGATGGCAGATGGAATTTAATATTGATAAATGTAGCGTTATGAATGTTGGTAGAAAAAACCCTGGTAATAGATACACCATAAGCAATGTATCGCTGAAAAGATCAGAAGGTGAAAAAGATCTTGGAGTGAGGGTGAGCCCAGACCTCCGACCTAGGAAACAATGTACTGAGGCCAGAAATAGAGCTAATAGAGTATTAGGATTCATTACCACAAGTGTTAAAAGTAGAAGTGCGGAAGTTATTCTAAAGCTTTATCTGGCTCTAGTCAGGCCTCACCTACACTATGCAGTTCAGTTTTGGTCTCCATATTACAGGATGGATATAGTGTTGTTAGAAAAGGTGCAGAGAAGGATGACCAAAATGATACAAGGGATGCGTAACTTTAGTTATGAGAGGAGATTGAAGTTATTAACATTACACTCACTCGAGAGACGCAGAGTAAGGGGTGATCTGATAGAAGTTTTTAAGTGGATAAAGGGATTTAATAAAGGAGAGGTAGGAAAAGTTCTTACGGCTTTTAACCAAGGTAGAACAAGAAGTAACGGATTCAAGCTGGAAAAGCGTAGATTTAGAAAGGAAATAGGGAAAAACTGGTTCACAAATAGGGTGGTGAATGAATGGAATGGTCTCAGTAGACAGGTAGTTAGTGCTGAGTCATTGGGGAGCTTTAAAGGAGAGCTGGATAGGTTCATGGATGGGGATGAAAGGTGATGTAGGTAGGTAGTGACAGGAACTACCACGTGTAGGCCTCGCGGCCTCTAGTAGCTTCCTTATTTTCTTATGTTCTTATGTCGGCATCTTCAACAGTTATCAAATTTGCGTTCAAGTAACACAAGTAGTTTTTTTTTATATAAGAAACACGGAAACCAGAAGCACACAGCAGTTTGTACTTTCTGCAAGCAAAGCATCACGCAAAGCAAGGCTGGCATGACGTCATTTTTAATTTGGCATTTTTAATTGTTTTTGCATTTGATACCTGAGACTATATGGAAAATTTAATTAGGTCCGTTATATTCATAGAGGTACATTATGAGCAAATGAATTAAAAACCCATTCCTTACAAACAGGATAGGACAATACGATTTAGTATTTACGCAGTACGGACCAAAAGCATTCAGATAATAGTCATATATATAAAAATATTTTCATATGCTTGTTCTTGGTCTTGGTCTGTTTCGGAGGGTCTGGTCTTGGTCTTGGTATTGGTCTCGGAGTGTCTTGGTCTTGGTCGCGGAGGGCCGGTACTGGTTCGGAAAGTCGTTCGTGTTTGGTCTTGGTCTCGAATGGACTGGTCTTGGTCTCGGAGGTCTGGTCTGGACACAATACTGCTTTTCGTTACTACTAATCTAACCATGGTCATAATAACTCCTAGGACCCCCCAAACCAAATTAATTACTAACTGGTAAAAATTCTAGTTCTCTACCCAGTCTTTAGGTCTCGCAAGGATGTTATTGGTAATGTTATAGTGAGGTTCGAATAGTTCCAAAGGGTTAGTCCAACGTTATAAAGACAGCAAGTAAATGTTCAGTCTTTTAGGATGAATACTACATGAGTGGTGAGAGATCCTCATCCAACTTTGAAAGCTTGGTCATATCTTAATGGACCAGTAAGTCAGTTAACCATTTTAATTACATGAACTTGCTTCAGTTTTTCTTTCCACAATTAGATGATACATGATTTTGGGTGAAGGTACGTGGAGTTTAGGTACCGCAGAGTTTCTTCTGTAATCTGATCCTCATAAAAGTGTTTTTAGCCCAAACCCCCCTTCAAAAGTATTCAATCGACATGGGACCAAGCCTTGCTTACTACTACGATTATTTATCCCATATTATAATTCATTATCATCATTATTCCCTCTCTGCACAGCCACTCGTAGCAGGTATAGCAAGGCTTAACACCTCTTATCTCTCTTTGCACAGCCATCGTAGGGTGTTAGCAAGGCATTTTTCAAATCGTTTTCACTCTCTGCAACCCCACCTAATCCTAGGGTATTAGAAAGGAATTATTGTCACCCATATCAACTCAATGCTCTGGCATAAAGGCTTATCATAAGGGTGTTCAGCAAGGCATTAACCACCCTTTACCCTCGCTGCACAGACTATCATAGGTTGTTAGCAAGGCAATTGTCACCCTTTTTCTCTCTCTGCACAGCGATCATAGGGTGTTACAAGGCATTAACACCCCTTATTCCCTCTGCACAGCCATCATAGGGTGTTCGCAAGGGTTATGTCACCCTTATTCCCTCTTGCACATCTATCATAGGGTGTAGCAGGGGCATTAACACCTTCTTCCCTCTCTGCACAGCCATCATAGGGTGTTAGCAAGGCATGTCACCTTATTCCCTTTCTGCACAGCCATAATAGGGGTATAGCAAGTCAGTGTCACCCTTATTCCCTCTCTGCACAGCCAATCACTAGGGTATTAGTAAGGCATTAACACCCTTATTCCATCTATGCACAGGATATCATAGGGTGGTTAGCCAAGGCATTGTCACCCTTATTCCCTCTATGCTCTGGCATATTAAAGCTTTATCATAGGTGTTAGCAAGGCAATAACACCCTTATTCCCTCCTGCACAGCTTTATCTCATAGGGTGTTAGCATAGGCAATTAACACCCTAATTCCCTCTCTGCACAGCTATAATAGGGTTTTAGCAAGGCATTAACACCCTTATTCCCTCTCTGCACAGCTATCATAGGGTGTCCGCCACGGACATTAACACCCTTATTCCCTCTATGCACAGCTATCATAGGGTGTCAGCAAGCATTACACACCCTTATCCCTCTCACACAGCATTAAAGGGCTATCATAGGGAGTTTAGCAAGGCATTAAACCCTTGTTCCCTCTCTGTACAGGCATTAAGACTATCTTAGGGTATTAGCAAGCCTATCACCCTTATTTCTTTATTCTAGGAGAGAGGGTGAAGGCCTCAACCGCACCGCATGCATTTACGGCACGGAGGCAGAGAGGGCCTCACCCGCCCCGGTGCTTAATCATGGGAGGGACGGGTCTCACCCGGCCCCAAGTGCATTCACAGCCATGGAAAGGAAGGGCCTCACCAGCCACCTAGTGCCGTCACAAGCAAGGGGCAGGGAGGGCCTGCAACCGCCTCCAGCGTACCTTCACGGGCACGGGGCAGGGAGGGCTCAACCGCCCCAGCGTGCCTTCACAAGCAAGGGGCCAGGGAGATTCTCACCCCCCTACCCCCGCGTGCCTTCACGGGCAAGGGGCAGGGAGGGCCTCACCGACCCCGACGTGCCTTCAACTGTACGGGCGAAGGAGGGCCTCCACCCGCTTCTCGCGTGCATTCACGCACAGGGCAGGGAGGGCCTCAACCCGCGTTGGGGGGTGTGGGGGGGGGGGGGTTGCCCGGGTGCCTTCCACGCAAATGGGCAGGGGAGGGCCTCAACCGCCCCCGAGTGCCTCACAAAAAGCAGGACAGGGAGCGGCTACACCCGGCCCGCGTTGCCTTTACGGCACTGGGCATGGAGGGCCTCACACGCCCCGGGTGCCTTCACAGCAAGGGGCAGGGAGGGGGCTCACCCGCTTCACTCGCGTGGCCTTTAACTGCACGGGGAGAGGGAGGGCCTCACCCGCCCCTCGTGCTTTCACTGTACATGCAGGGAAGGTCCTCTACCCGCCCCCGCGTGCTTTCACAGCAAAGGGGCAGGGAGGACTCATCCGCCCTCCGCGTGCCTTTACGCACGGGGCAGGGAGGGCCTCACCCGCCCCGCGTTGTCTTCACGGCAAGGGGCAGGGAGGGACTCACCCGCCCCGCGTGCCCTTTACGGCCACGGGGCATGGAAGGGCCTCACCGCTCCCGCGTGCCTTTTCACACACGGGGCAGGGAGATTCTCACCGCCCCAATTCAACCTCACAGCAAAGGGGCAGGGGAGGGCCTCACCCACCCCCTCGTGCCGTCACTGCGAGGGGCAGGAGGGCTTCAACCCACCCCCGCGTACCTTCACGGCCACGGGGCAGGGAGGGCATTACCCGCACCCGCGTGCCTTCACAAAAAGGGGCCAGGGAGGGCCTCACCCACCTCCGCTGCCTTCACTGCACGGGAGAGGGAGGGCTTCACCCGCCCCCGCAGTGCCTTCAAGGCACAGGGGGCAGGGAGGGGCCTTCACCCGCCCCCGCGTGCCTTCACAAAAAAATAAAGGCAGGGAGGGCCTCACCCGACACCAGCATGCCTCACAGCAAGGGGCAGGGAGGGCCCACACGCCCCGGCCGTGCCTCACTGCAGGGAGGAAGGGAAGTCCCACCCGCCCAGCATGCCTTCACGGAACAGGGCAGGGAGGGCCTCACACGCCCCCGAATGCTCACTGCACAATGCAGGGAGGGCCTCACCGCCCCCGCATGCCTTCACGGCAACAGGGCAGGAGGGCCTCACCCGCCCTGCGTCTGCCTTCACAGCAAGGGGCAGGGAGCGGCTTCCACCGCCCCCGATGCCGACACGGCCACCAGCAGGGAGGGCCTCACCGCCCCCGCATGCCTTCACGGCAAGGCAGGGCGGGCATCACCCGCCCTTGCGTGCCTTCACAGCAAAGGGGCAAGGAGGGCCTACCCGCCCCCGCATGCCTTCACGGCACAGGGACAGGAGGGCCTCACGCCTGTGCGTGCCTTCACAGCAAGGGGCAGGGAGGGACTACACCCGCTGCCCACGTGCCTCACAGCAAGGGGCAGGGAGGGACTCACCCGGCCCCAGCGTATCTTCAAGCAAGGGGCAGGGATGGCCTCACCAATCCCCGCGGCCTTCCACGCAAGGGGCCAGGAAGGGCCACAACCCACCCCCGCGTGCCTTCACGGCAAGGGGGCAGGGAGGCATCACCCACACGCGTGCTTCACGGGCAAGGGGCAGTGAGGGCCTCACCCACCCCCGCGGGCCTTCCGGCAAGGGGCAGGAGGGCCTAACCGCCCCCGCGTGCCTTCAACGGCCAAGGGGTAGGGAGGGCCTTCAACCCACCCCCGAGTGCCTTCACGACAATGGGCAGGGAGGGCCTCACCCGCCCCCGCGTGCCTCACGGCAAGGGGCAGGGAGGGCTTCACCGCCCCCGCGTGCCTGCACACAGCAAGGGGCAGGGAGGGCTCCCCGCCCCCGCTGCCTTCACGGCAATGGAGAGGAGGGCATCACGCCCGCGTGCCTTAACGGCATGAGTAGGGAGGGTTCACCCGCCCCGCGTACCTTCAAGCCAAGGGGCAGGGAGAGCCTCACCCTACTCAACCATTAGGTTGGAGTTGAGAAGATTGGAAACCATACTAGGTGTCTTTACTCCTTCTTTAGAGCTCTAACCGAATCACAGCCTCGTTACATGCACCCTCAAAATAGAATACGTAGAGTTGGATTTAAAAGTGCCAGGTTGGAGTTAGGAAAAGTAGAACCTAAAACCTAACATTAGGGGTAAAAGAATATAAAAAATCAAACAAAAATCTTCCCTGGAATCCAGGCCACCGCCTCCCAATGGCGACCACCGTCCAGCAGACCACCCGCAGGGCTATGCCAGCCCTGGTGGCCTTCACGGAACGGGTGAAGGAGGAGCCTCACAAGCCCCCGCGTGCCTTCACGACACGGGGAAGGAGGGCCACACAGCCCCGGTGCCTTCACGGCACATGTGAAGGAGGGCGCACAACCCCGCATGCATTCACGGCACGAATGAAAGAGGGCCTCAACCGGCCCCGCGTGCCTCACGGCATGAGTGAAGGAAGGGCCTCACCCGCCCGCGCGTGCCTTAACGGAAAGGGGAAGACCGTAAACGGTGTTTAGTACCGCCAGATTTCTCCTGTAATCCTAATACTCATAAAAGATGTTTTTAGCCCATACCCCCATTCAAAATTTTTAATCGGAATGGGGACGAAGCCGTTTACACCTACTATTTATGATCACTATATATGATTATTCATCCCTATTTCTCTCTTGCACAGCCATCATATTACTCAAGTGCATTAGCACCGTATTTCATTCTCTGGCACAGCATCATCGGGGTTAGCAAGGCACATTGTCATCCTTATTCGCTCTCTGCACAAGCCATCATAGCGTGTTAGCAAGGCAGTGTCACCTTATTCTCTCGGCCACAGCCAATCATGGGTGTTAGCAAGGCAATTATAACCCTTAATTCCCTATCTGCCAAAGCCATTCATAAGATGTTAGCAAGGCAATTAACACCATTATTCTCTTCTCTGCACAGTTAATCATCAGGGGTGTTCGTCAAGGCAATTAACACCCTTATCCTCTTGCACAGCATCATAGGGTGTTAGCAAGCATTAACACCCGTATCCCTTTCTGCACAGCTATCATAGGGTATTAGCAATGCAATAAAACACCATTATATTTCCCTCTTATCCACAGCTATCTTAGGATAATTAGCAAGGCATTAACACCCTTATTCTCTCCCTGTACAGGTATCATAAGGCATTTAGCAAGGCATTTATCACCCTTATTCTCTCTCTGGAAAGCTTATCATAGGGTATTAGCACGGCATTATCACCCCTATCCCTCTGTCCCATGCTAGCATAGGGTATTAGCAGGCAGATTAACAGGCCTTATTCCCTCTCACACAGGCATTGATAGGGTATTAGCAAAGGCATTAATACCCTTATCTCTCTCTGCCCAGATATCATAGGGTAGTAGCAAGGCATTAACACCCTATATCACTCTCTGCCACAGCTATCATTAGGGCATTAGAAGCCATTTCGCACCCTTATTCCTTCTCTTGCACATCCATCATAGCTGTTAGCAAGGCATTGTCACCCTTATTCCCTCTATGCAAGCTATCATAGGGTATAGTAGGCATTAACACCTTATTCCACTCTCTGCACAGCCCATCACAGGGTGTAGCAAGGCATTGTCAACCTTATTACCTCTCTGCACAGTATCATAGGGTATTAGCAAGGCATTGTATTATTCCTTCTCTGCACAGTCCATCATAGGGTATTAGAAGGCATTAAACACCCTTATGCTCTTCTGCCACAAGCCATCATAGGGTGTTAGCAAGTCATTGGTCACCTTCTCATTCACCTCTCTGCACAGCCATCATAGTGTTATAGCAAAGGAATTAACCACCCTTATTCCTCTCTGCACAGCTAATTTAGGGGGTTAGCAGCATTGTCACCCTTATTCCTATCTGCACAGCTATCATAGGGTTTAGCAAAGGCATTGTCACCCTTATCCTCGCTGCTCTGCAATTAAAGGCTTTATCATAGGGTGTTAAGCAAGGCAAAAGAACACCCTTATTCCCTCCCTCACCAAGCTATTAGGGTGGTAGCAAGGCATTAATCACCCTTATTCCCTCTCTGCACAGCTATCGTTAGGGTATAGCAGGGCATTTAACACCATTATTCCCTCCATGCACAGCTATCTAGGGTGTCAGCAAGGCATATTAACACCCTTATTCTTTCTCTGCACAGCTATCATAGGGTGTCAGCAAGGCATTAACACCCTTATTCCCTCGCCACCCAGGCATTAAAGGCTATCATAGGGTATTATGCAGGCATTAACACCTTATTTTCCTCGCTTGTACAAGCATTAAAGGGCTATCTTAGGGTCTTAGCAAGGCCTTATCACCCTTATTCTTTTCTCGGGAGAGGGAGGGCCCACCGCCCCCGCATGCCTTTACGGCACGGAGCAGGGAGGCTCACCCGCCCCCGCATATGCCTTTACGGCACGGGGCAAGGAGGGCCTCACGCCCGCATGACTGCACGCACAGGGCAGGGAGCGCCCACCCACCCGCGATGCTTCACAGCAAGGACAGGGAGGGACTCACGCCCCCTCCGCGGGCATTACAGCAAGGGGCAGGGGGACTCACCCGCCCCATTTGCCTTCACAGCAAGGGGCAGGGGCAGACTCAACCCGCCCCCGCGTGGCCTTCACAGCAAGGTGCAGGAGGGCCTTACCCACCCCGGTGGCCTCACGGCAAGATGCAGGGGGGGCTCACCCCACCCCGCGTGCCTTCCCGGCCAAGGGGCAAGGAGGGCCTCACCCGCCCCCGCGGCTTTCACCCGGCAAGGGCAGGGAGGGCCTCTACCACGCCCACGTGCCTCCACGACAAGGGCAGGGAGGGCTTCACCCGCCCCCGCTGCCATCACAGCAAGGGGCAGGGAGGGCCTCCACCCGCCCCCGCGTCGCCTTCACGGCGGAAGAGAGATGTAGGGCTCACCACCCCCGCTGCCTTACGGCAATGTAGAGGAGGGCCTCACCCGCCCCCCTAGCCTCACGGCAATTCAACAGGCAGGGAGGGCCTCACCCGCTCCCGCGTGGCCTTCACGGCAATGGAGAGTAGGGCCTTACCCGCCCCCCGCTAGCCTCACCGGCATGAGGCGAGGGAGGGCCTCACCGCCACGCGTGCCTTCACGGCAAAGGGCAGGGAGGGTCTCCCCTCTCCTTCAACCAATAGGTTAGATTTGAGAAGATTGGAACCCCATAAGCGTGTCTTTACTCGTTCTGCTCTAACATCACAGCCATCGTTACTCAAAATAGTACGTAGAGGTGGAATTAAGAAGTGCAGGTTGGAGTAGAAAAGTAGAACCTAACATTAACTTAAGGTAAAGTATATAAAAATCAAATAAACCCTCCCTGACTCCAGGCCACGCCTCCACAATGGCACCAACCGCCAGCGGTACACCGCCAGGGTCTTTACCAGCCCCGTGTGAATTTCACGGCACGGCACGGGTGAAGGCGGGCCTCACCCACCAGCCCCGCGGTGTCTTCACGATACGGGTGAAGGAGGGCCTCACCAGAACCCGCGTGCTTCACGGCACGGGGGAGGAGGGGGCACACCAGCCCCCGCGTGACTCACGGCACATGGAAGAAGGGCGTCACCAACCCCACGGCCTTCACGGCACGATGTAGGAGGGCCCACCAGCCCCCGCTGGTGAGTGTTTTATGTATTTTGAATTAAAAGCTAACGTTTCATGGCAAATCACTTTTTTTTTTTGTATTTATTATGTATATTTTATGGTATGGAAAACTTGGAATAGCGTAAAATCCGTAGGAGCAGCAGCAGTAGTAAAGTAGCAGCAGTTAGGTTAGCTTGCACGGGGTGAGTGACGCGTTTATAATTACCAACATTTACTGTATTGCCTCTTATAAGTACTATTTTTTATGGTACTAATGATCACTGCCCACTCTTATACCTTACAGTTAATCAGAGCTCAGTCAGTCCAGCCCTCCATTCGAGTAGTAGTAATAGTAGCAGTAGTTAGCGTGCATTGTTAAGTGATGCGGTTTATATCTTCAACATTTACGCTGTATTAGCCTTACTATTACTATTTCTCGGTATAATGATCACTGCACTCTTATTTACCTTGACAGTAATCAGAGATCAGTCCAAGCCGTCCATTGCAGTAGAAGCAGTAGTAGTCAGTAGCAGCAGTAGTTAGCGTGGGTAAAAACAAGCGGCGTCACTCCTTATCTTGTCTCGGTTTCTTGAACATTCTATAATTTTTTTATTTTCCAGAAATGAGGACTTTTAACCCTGCACGCCCAGATCTTTCCATTACTATATAAAAAACCATCTGTGTTAGCCATAAGATTCCGAAAAGTAGCTTAATATACCAAATTAGTTAGTGGGCAAGGTTACGAAACAGGTCATATGTCTAAAATATTCTTCGAGTCCTAAAAATCGGTTAATGTTTATTTTATTTTTTTTGTACCCAAATTACTAATGGAAATTAACGTTCTGGGTCCACGGGTTAGAAGATTGCCCAGAACGGAATTTCGATTGTAATTTAGTACCATTTGACGGTATAGTGTATAAGCAATACTTTGTAGATATGACCTGTTTAGTTTTCTTGTTCGATCTAACTAATTTGTGTATTTAGTCACTTTTCGCCTTTTATGGCTCGACCAAACCATACAATTTTTTATAGAAGGAAGGATCAGAAATTTCAACATTCTCCGTCCTATTTATATGGTAATTTTTATATTTTTACTTATGCGAAGTATGAAAACATAAGAATTGTCACTTCAGATATTATGCAATGATAGGATACTGTCTGAAATTTCGAACCTAACAAGGGTCAAAATATACATCATTTTGATATATAGTATTCCATTAAAATCCACTTTCTTCTTGTTTCATACATATTTCACCATGTTTACCTTAGTTCCCTATTTTCACCCATTTTAGAGTTTCCCTATTTCACATTTTTACGTAGGTTCCGTATTTTTTCAATTATACCTATTTCCCTATTTCTACCCAGTCAATGAATATGATGAATAAATGGATGTAGATTATGATTTTTTAATATTTACGCAAAACTAAGAATATGAGTTACAGAGTACGGTAGGCTTCTAATAATAAATATTAAATCACGCGCTATAGGGTAGATTATGCATACAATGTATGATATTTTGAATAACAAAATATATCAAAAAATTTAAATACAAAGTATCAATTACGTCTCAGATTTGCTTCATGTTTCTCCGAAAAACTTATTTATCTGTATTGCTGCATGCTATACAATTTTCGTAGATGTGTATATAGCCATGTGTGTAGATTGTATTCTGGATAGTGTTATGCTGCTCACAAGAATTACAGCCATGGGATACAGAGAAATCAGCAGTGAAGTGTGGAGTACAGCGTTCAGTCGTCTGCAATCAGCATGTTGAGCGACATTTGTGCCTCGCGGCCTCGAAGTGTAAACAAACCCTGGCGCCGCGTGACCGTGTTACAGTAGCTGGCATTGTTGCCCCGTTTCTCGGTTTCCTGGCAGTGTTACCTAATTGGTCCACCCGTGTTAAAGTAGCTGGCAGGTTACCCCGTGTCGCGTGCTCCACGTGTTCCTTGCAGTATTACCTCATAGTGTCACCCGGTACCAGTAGCTGGCCAATGTTACCCCGTGTCTCGTGTTGCCTGCGCAGTGTATACCTCATAGTGTCCACACGTGTTACGAGCTGGCAGTGTTACCCGTGTCTCGTGTTTCCTGGCCAGTGTTCCTCATAGGTCCACACGTGTTACAGTAGCTTGACAGTGTTACCAGTCGGCTCGTGGTTTGGTTGGCCGTGTAAAATACATGTGTTCCACCCGTGTTACTTAGGGCAGTGTTACCCCGGTTCTCATGTTTCCTGGCAGTGTTACCTCATAGTGTCACCCGTGTTACAGTAGCTGACAGTGTTACCCCGTGTTGCCTGGCGACCCGTGTGGCATGGCGTAGTGTTACACCCGTGTTAATCGGGGACAGTGTTACCTCATAGTGTTCCCTGCTACCTGTGGATCCGTGTTACCGGGGCACCTGTGTTTCTTGGGCGCTATGTCACCCATGTTACCTGTGATGGTACCCAAGTAGAGTTGATGTTTCCTTGTGTGTGATCCGTGTTACACGTGCCCCGTGTACCTGGCAGTGGTGATCCGTGTCACTAACAGTACCTGGCAATGTCAACCCGTGTTACAACCCAAGTAACACAGGTTGCCACGGTAACACGGTCACAGGTAACACGGTGAACACTATGAGGTAACACGTCCACGATTTAACACGGGGTAACACTACCAGCCACTGCCACACGGGTCGCCAGGGCAACACGGGGTAACACTGTAGCTACTGTAACACGGGTGGACACTATGAGGTAACACTGCAGGAAACATGAGACACGGGGTAACACTGCCAGCTAATGTAACACGGGTGGACACATTGAGGTTACACTGCCAGGAAACACGAGACACGGGGTAACACTGTAGCTACTGTAACACGGGGGGGACCACTATGAGGTAACACTGCCAGGAAACACGAGACACGGGGTAAAACTGCCAGCTACTGTAACACGTGTGGACACTATGAGGTAACACTGCCAGGAAACACGAGACACGGGGTAACACTGCCAGCTACTGTAACACGGGTGGACACTATGAGGTAACACTGCCAGGAAACACGAGACACGGGGAAACACTGCCAGCTACTGTAACACGGGTCACGCGGCGCCAGGATTTGTTTACACTTCGAGGCGCGAGGCACAAATGTCGCTCAACAGCTGATTGCAGACCGACTGAACGCTGTACTCCACACTTCACTGCTGATTTCTGCTGTATCCCATGCTGTAATATCTTGGTGAGCATCATAACACATCCATGAATACCACATCTACACACATGCTATAATACACATGCCTACGAAATTGTATAGCAGACAAAATAACACAATAGAATAAGTTTTTCGAAGAAACATAAAGCAAAATCTGAGACGTAATTGATCATTTGTATTAATTTATTTTATATATTTTGTTATTCAAAATATCATGAAAATTGTATGCATAATCTACCTATAGCGCGTGATTTATATTTATTTATTAGAAGCCTACCGTAGCTATTGTAACTCATATTCTTAGTTTTGCGAAATATTTAAAAAAAATCATAATCTACATCCAATTTATTCATCATATTCATTATACTGGTGAGAAATAGGGAAAATAGGGTAAAAATAGAAAAAAATAGGGGAAACTACGGTAAAAATGGTGAAAATAGGGAAACTCGTAAAATGGGTGAAATAGGGAAACTAAGGTAAAAATGGGTGAAAAAATGGAGAAATAAGAAAATAGTGGGATTTTAATGGAATATATATAACAAAATGATGTATATTTTGACCCTTGTTAGGTTCAAAATTTCAGACAGTATCCTATCATTGCAATAATAGTCTAGAAGTGCCAATTCTTATGTTTTCATACTTCGCATAAGTAAAAATATAAAAATTACCATAATAAATAGGACGGAGAATGTTGAAATTTCTCATCTTTCCCTTGCTATAAAAAATTGTATGTTGTCGAGCCATAAAATGACGAAAAGTGACTGAATACACCAAATTAGTTAGTCGACAAGAAAACTAAACAGTCATATCTACAAAGTATTGCTTATATTCACTAAATACCGTCAAATGGTACTAAAATTACACTCGAAATTACGTTCTGGGCCTCTTTCTAACCCTTTGTAGACCCAGAACGTAATTTCCATGTAATGGTCTTAACCGATTTAGTGATTAGCATATTTTACATAGACCTGTTTAGTATCCTTGCCCACTAACTAATTTGGTATATTAAGCTACTTTTCGGAATTTTATGGCTAACAACAGATGGTTTTTATATATTAATGGAAAGATCTGGGCGTGAAAGGGTTAAAAGTCCTCATTTCGGGAAGAAAAAAAAAATCTAGAAAGTTCCGAAACCGAGACAAGATAGAGGAGTGACGCCGCTTGTTTTTACCCACGCTAACTACTGCTGCTACTTGACTACTACTGCTGCTACTGCACAATGGACGGCTGGACTGATCTCTGATTACTGTCAAGGTAAATAAGCGTGCAGTGATCATTAGTACCGATGAAAATAGTAATAATAAGGGCGAATACAGCGTAAATGTTGATAGATATAAACCGCATCACTTAACACTAAACGCTAACTACTGCTACTATTACTACTACGCAATGGAGGGCTGGACTGAGCTCTGATTAACTGTCAAGGTAAATAAGAGTGCAGTGATCATTAGTACCATAAAAAATAGTAATAATAAGGGCGAATACGGAGTAAATGTTGGTAATTATAAACCGCGTCACCTCACCCCGTGCACGCTAACTACTGCTGCTACTTTACTACTGCTGCTGCTCCTACGGAGTTACGCTATTCCAAAGTTTTCCATTCCATAACGTTCCAAGTACTTCCATTGCATTCTAAGTACTTCCATTGCATTCCAAGCATTTCCATTGCATTCCAAGTACTTCCATTGCATTCCAAGTACTTCCATTGCATTCCAAGTACTTCCATTGCATTCCATTCATTACCTGGATGACGAAGAGGGGCAGTGACATACCCAGACGTATCCAGGAAATCGGGGAGGGGGGCAATATATATATAAATTAAAGTATATATATATATATATATAATATATATTAATATATATATTATATATATTATATATATATATTATATATATAATATTATATATATATATATCATATATATATATATATATTATATATATATATAATATATATATATATATATAATATATATATTATAATATATATATATATATATATATATATATATATATATATAAGCTATATATAATATATATTATATATAATTATTATATAATATTATATTTATATATATATATATACATTTAATATATATATTGTATAATTATATGTATTATTTTACACTAGGACCGAAATTCCCTACACAATCGGGAGTGTGCTTTCTGTTTACCTTATTGGATTCTAGGAAGCATTCTCTATGAGCTTCCGTCGCAAATCATTACTTATGGAGATAATGACATGTTGTTCAATAGGGAGGCGAGAGACAAGTGTTTACGTCCGCCACAATCTTCTTTCTCTTGTGACCTGCATCGCCTCTGTTCTTCCCTTGCCGCGGACACTTTTTAATGCAGATTTGGCTTTAGTTAGAAAGTTAAAGCGTGGGAATAGGTTAGGTTAGGTTAGATTAGTGAGTCTAAAGGTGGGGTTAGGTTAGTTTAATTTTCATATATCATATACACTCCTTCCTATTAAAAACATCTTGTATCTCCTTAAGTAGTAATTTGCGACGGAAGTTCATAAAGAAAATATTTCTTAGAATCTATTAAGGGGAACAGAAACCACACTCCCAATTGTGTAGGGAGTTTCGGTCCTAGTGTAAATATTTACGATATATATATATATATATATATATATATATATATATATATATATATATAATATATAATATATTATATATATATTATATATATATATATAATATATATATATATATATATATATATATATATATTATATATATTATATATATATATATATATATATATAAATATATATATATATATATATTATATATATTATATTATATATATATATATATAATAGATATATATATATCTATATATATATATATATATATATATATATAATATATATATATATATTATATATATATATATATATATATAATATATATATATATATATATATATATATTAATTTATATGATTATTATTTATATATGTATATATGTATATTAATAAACTATATTTATGTATTATTATTATTCTTTGCAATAGGGGGGCATGGCTGCATGCCCCCCGGCCCCCCACCCCTACTTATTAGCATGACCTGCTAATACCTCTGCTGGCTGTGTGGGACGTTTATTGGAAAATTTCCAGATGAACACCGAACTTCCTTTGGTGGACGAAACTATTTTTTTCTGGTGAGTTTTGATGTGTTTTGAATTAATCTGCTAACTATTTCTGTCGCAAATATTATTTATGTTTTTCTTAGGTAAAGGTTAGGTAATGTTAGTAGGTTAGGTATAGGTTATGTTAGGTAAAGGTTAGGTTTGTACAGGTTCAAATTTTTTTTCTTCAATTTTGTTGCAAATCACACACACACACAAAAAAGGTGATTTGCCAATGAAACGGTTAGCTGTTTAATTCAAAATACATAAACACTCACCAGACAAAAATATTTTCGTTCACCAAGAGAAGTTCGGTGTTCATCTGGAAATGTACCCGTTTATTTATCCAAGAAAGACATGTGTTTAACCTGTTTTATCTCGTTAGGTTGGGTTCAAATTTAGAAATGGGTTTAAAACTACTCAGAATGCAGAAATCTACCCGATGCTGTAGGTAAGAAGGTTAACCCCTTGAGACCCAGAACGTAGTTTACATTGTAATTTGGGTACCATTAGACGATTTTTAGTGAATATGAGCAATATTTTATAGCTATGACCTGTTTAGTATCCTTGTCCACTAGCTAATTTGGTATATTCATTGACTTTTCATTCGTAGTTTTATGGCTAACAACAGATTATTTTATATAGCAAAGGAAAGATCTGGGTGTGAAGGGGTTAAGATTCGTGTTATCACCCCTGCCATATCTCGCTTACTACCTTATGATGGACAAATTTTTTGTTATGCACGTCTTCTACTAACCTTCAAACCTCTAGGCAAGCAGTTAATTTGGTCAAAATCACGGACAAAAATTATCTAATGAGAATAATTAGGTGCAACTCCACCGTCGCCATCAGCACAGGAATCCTAGGACTTTTAAAAGCCCACTACCGAAATAATACCGGGGTGGTAGGGCACTGTTGGTGTGTGTGTGGCTGCCGCCGACCTGCCATGGCCCGGATTCGAACCCTGGCCTGCGGAAAAGTAGGTAGACGCGCGAGCCACTACACCACAGAGACGATTCCGTTTGGCGAGACTTAGGGGATGGAAGGGAACAAATGATGGTTAATTTCCAGTTTGACACCGAATTACCTTTGGTGGACAAAACAGTTATTTTCTGGTGAGTTTTGATGTGTTTTGTATTAATCTGCTAACCGTTTCTGTGCAAATCATTTATAATATTTTTTTTTGCCACAAACATGATTGAAAAAGAAATTGCACCTAACCGAACCTACATATACCTAACCTAATTTAACCTTTACCTAACACACACAAAAAAAAGGATTTGCGGCAGAAACGGTTAGCAGATTCATTCAAAACACATCAAAATTCACCAGAAAAAAATTATTCAGTCAAACTGGAATCTTAATACTAAAATGTCCTTTTTGCGCCCCTCCCAACACTCTTATTTCTTTTTCTTTCTTCTTTCTAGAAATAGGTTCTTTCGTGCTGTTTCGTTTATTTTCTCTTTTTTTTTCCTCTCTTACTCTCTTCCCTCTTTACTTTCTGTCCTATCTTTCCTCCATCCTTACCCTCCTTCCTTTTTTCCTTTTCTTTCCTTTTCTTCTCCCTTTCATTCTTTCGTCCTACATTTCCTTCCTTCTTCTTCTTCTTCTTTCTTCTTTCTTGAAATGGGTGCTTAGTAATCTTAAGACTTTTCTTTCTTGAAATAGGAGACTGTTTAGTATCCTAAACCCCTTCACGCCCAGATCTTTCCTTTTCTATAAGAAAAATCATGTTGTTAGCCATAAAATTAAGAAAAGTCACTGAAATTGCCAAATTAGTTAGTGGACAAGGATACTAAACAGGTCTTATCTATAAAATACTGCTTATATTCACTAAAGAACGTCTAATGGTAGACAAATTACATTGAAAATTACGTTCTGGGTCTCAAGGGGTTAAGCCTCTTCTTTCTTGAAGTAGGTAATAGGTCTAGTTTCTTGAAATATTCTATGATAGCCTTTAATGCCCGTGCAGATTGGGAATAAGGGTGATAATGCCTTGCTAACACCCTATGATAGCTGTACAGAGAGGGAATAAATGTGATAATGCCTTGCTAATACCCTATAATAGCTGAGACGGAATAAGGGTGACAATGCCTTGCTAACACCCTCTGATAGCTGTACAGAGAGAGAATAAGGGTGATAATGCCTTGCTAATACCCTATGATAGCAGTGCAGAGAGGGAATAAGGGTGTTAATGCCTTGCTAACACCCTATGATAGCTGTACAGAGAGAGAATAAGGGTGACAATGCCTTGCTAACACCCTATGATGGCTGTGCAGAGAGGGAATAAGGGTGACAATGCCTTGCTAACACCCTATGATAGCTGTGCAGAGAGGGAATAAGGGTGTTAATGCCTTGCTAATACCCTATGATATCTGTGCAGAGAGAGAATAAAGGTATTATTGCCTTGCTAATACCCTATAATGCCTGTGTGAGAGGGAATAAGGGTGTTAATGCCTTGCTAATACCCTATGATAGCATGGCAGAGAGGGAATAAGGGTGATAATGCCTTGCTATACCCTATTACAGCTGTGCAGAGAGGGAATAAGGTGATAATGCCTTGCTAATACCTTATGATAGCTGTACAGAGAGAGAATAAGGGTGTTAATGCCTTGCTAATACCCTAAGATAGCAGTGCAGAGAGGGAATAATTGTGTTAATGCCCTGCTAACACCCTATGATAGCTGTGCAAGAAGGGAATAAGGGTGTTAATGCCTTGCTAACACCCTATTATAGCCTTTAATGCCAGAGCTGAGAGGGAATAAGGTTGTTAATGCCTTGCTAATACCCTATGATAGCTGTTACAGAGAGGAATAAGGGTATTAATGCCTTGCTAACACCTTATGATGGATGTGCAGATAGGGAATAAGGTGATAATGCCTTGCTAACACCCTATGATGGCTGTGCAGAGAGGAATAAGGGTGACATGCCTTGCTAACACCCTATGATGGCTGTGCAGAGAGGGAATAAGGGTGTTTAATCCTTCTAATACCCTATGATGGCTGAGCTTGGAGGAAATAAGGGTGATAATGAATATAATAGTGATAAATAAATCGTAGGTGGTAAACGGCTTGGTCCCATGGCGATTGAACATTTTGAAAGGGGGTTTGGGCTAAAAACACTTTTATGAGTATTAGATTACAGGAAGAAACTCTGCGGTACCTAAACTCCGCGTGTCTTCACCCGTGCCGTGAAGGCACGCACGGGCGGATGAGGCCCTCTTTCACTCATGCCATGAAGGCACGCGGGGGCAGGTGAGGCTCTCCTTCATTCGTGCCGTGAAGGCACGCGGGGGTTGGTGTGCCCTCCTTCATTCGTGCCGTGAAGGCACGCGGGGGCTGGTGTGCCCCTTCATTCGTGCCGTGAAGGCACGTGGGGGTTGGTGTGGCCCTCCTTCATTCGTGCCGTGAAGGCAGCGGGGGCTGGTGTGGCCCTCCTTCATTCGTGCCGTGAAGGCACGCGGGGGTTGGTGAGGCCCTCCTTCATTCGTGCCGTGAAGGCAAGCGGGGGCTGGTGAGGCCCTCCTTCATTCGTGCCGTGAAGGCACGCGGGGGCAGGTGAGGCCTCCTTCATTCGTGCCGTGAAGCACGCGGGGGTTGGTGACGCCCTCCTTCACATGTGCCGTGAAGGCACGCGGGGGCTGGTGTGCCCCTCCTTATCCGTGCCGTGAAGGCACGCGCGGGCGGGTGAGGCCCTCTTCACTCATGCCGTGAAGGCACGCCAGGGCAGGTGAGGCCTCCTTCATTCGTGCCGTGAAGGCACGCGGGGTTGGTGTGGCCTCCTTCATTCGTGCCGTGAAGGCACGCGGGGGCTGGTGTGGCCCTCCTTCATTCGTGCCGTGAAGCACGCGGGGGTTGGTGTGGCCCCTTCATTCGTGCCGTGAAGGCACGCGGGGGCTGTGTGGCTGTAAGTGACTTTTGGTATGTCACTTTTAGGGTGAGCAGAAACAGGTAACTCTGCTTGATAGAGGTTTATTAATTGGGTAAAAGGGTAACACAGGTAAGGTGATCGTGACTGGTGAGTTGCTCCTGCGTGGTTTGGATGTGACTTGTGACTTAAGGTTGCTGGTACGGAGGTCTGGTTAATGATCNAGCTGTACAGGAGAGAGTAGGTGACAATCCCTTGCTAACACCCTATGATGGCTGTGCAGAGAGGGAATAAGGGTAAAAATGCCTTGCTAACACCCTATGATAGCTGTGCAGAGAGGAATAAGGGTGTTAATGCCTTGCTAATACCCTATGATATCTGTGCAGAGAGAGAAAAAGGTATTATTGCCTTGCTAATACCCTATAATGCCTTTTGTGAGAGGGAATAAGGGTGTTAATGCCTTGCTAAACCCTATGATAGCATGGCAGAGAGGGAATAGGTGATAATGCCTTGCTAATACCCTATGACAGCTGTGCAGAGAGGGAATAAAGGTGATAATGCCTTGCTAATACCTTATGATAGCTGTACAGAGAGAGAATAAGGGTGTTAATGCCTTGCTAATACCCTAAGATAGCAGTGCAGAGAGGGAATAATTGTGTTAATGCCCTGCTAACACCCTATGATAGCTGTGCAAGAAGGGAATAAGGGTGTTAAGCCTTGCAAAACCCCCTATTATAGCCTTAATGCCAGAGCTGAGAGGGAATAAGGTTGTTAATGCCTTGCTAATACCTATGATAGCGGGTACAGGAGAGAATAAGGGTATTAATGCCTTGCAACCCCTTATGATGGATGTGCAGATAGGGAATAAGGGGTGATAAGGGCCTGCTAACACCCTATGATGGCTGTGCAGAGGGGGAATAAGGGTGACAATGCCTTGCTAACACCCTATATGGCTGTGCAGAGAGGGAATAAGGGTTAATTCCTTGCTAATACCCTTTTGATGGCTGAGCTGAGAGGAAATAAGGGTGATAATGAAAATAATAGTGATAAATAAATCGTAGGTGGTAAACGGCTTGGTCCCATGGCGATTGAAAATTTTAAAAGGGGGGTTTTGGGCTAAAAACACTTTTATGAGTTTTAGATACAGGAAGAAGCTCTGCGGTACCTAAACTCCGCGTGTCTTCACCCGTGCCGTGAAGGCACGCACGGGCGGATGAGGCCCTCTTTCACTCATGCCATGAAGGCACGCGGGGGCAGGTGAGGCTCCCCTTCATTCGTGCCGTGAAGGCACGCGGGGGTTGGTGTGGCCCTCCTTCATTCGTGCCGTGAAGGCACGCGGGGGTGGTGTGGCCCTCCTTCATTCGTGCCGTGAAGGCACGTGGGGGTTGGTGTGGCCCTCCTTCATTCGTGCCGTGAAGGCAGGCGGGGGCTGGTGTGGCCCTCCTTCATTCGTGCCGTGAAGGCACGCGGGGGTTGGTGAGCCCTCCTTCATTCGTGCCGTGAAGGCAAGCGGGCTGGTGAGGCCCTCCTTCATTCGTGCCGTAAAGGCACGCGGGGGCAGGTGAGGCCTCCTTCATTCGTGCCGTGAAGCACCGCGGGGGTTGGTGACGCCTCCTTCACATGTGCCTGAAGGCACGCGGGGGCTGGGTGCCCCTCCTTCACCCGTGCCGTGAAGGCACGCGCGGGCGGGTGAGGCCCTCCTTCATCATGCCGTAAAGGCCCACGCCAGGGAGGTGAGGCCCTCCTTCATTCGTGCCGTGAAGGCACGCGGGGGTTGGTGTGGCCCTCCTTCATTCGTGCCGTGAAGGCACGCGGGGGCTGGTGTGGCCCTCCTTCATTCGTGCCGTGAAGGCACGCGGGGGTTGGTGTGGCCCTCCTTCATTCGTGCCGTGAAGGCACGCGGGGGCTGGTGTGGCTGTAAAGTGACTTTTGGTATGTCAATTTTAGGGTGAGCAGAAACAGGTAACTCTGCTTTGATAGAGGTTTATTAACTTGGGTAAAAAGGGTAACACAGGTAAGGTGATTCGTGGACTGGTGAGTTGCTCCTGGCGTGGTTTGGATGTGACTTGGTGACTTAAGAGTTGCTGGTACGGAGGTCTGTGTTCAAGTGACTCTCCTCTACAGAGACGTCCTTTTAAAGGATCACGATACTCAAGACCTGACGCCTAATGATCTGACGATCTGAACACCTGAGAACATTTGGCGAGGCTGAGGTCGAGTTTAAAGGATTAGTGTTATTGCCTAGGGAGTGGATTAGCGTAGGTTGGCGTCTTTCATAAGCTTAATCTTATGAGTGACGATGTTGGTTTTACCTAGTGTCTCACCGGGGAGAGACACAATACTCCTGAAGTCGGTCACGCCGAAGCCGGTTTGAATAAGCTCATCCTGTGAATCTGGATGGTCTGTGGTTTGCACATGAGCTTGAAGGTCAGACACATTTGAAGGCGCCTGAACTGAAATGGAGTTAACTGAACTCGTGGACTCTTGTGGACATTCTTCGACACGAACGTCAGCTGGGTAGACGTAAAATGTACAAAGTCGTGTACCACAAGTGAGAGTGACTGGAACTGTGGTGACGTTAACCACATAAAGGTTTGATCTGCCATGATTTTTGAGTCTGCACAGCGCTGCAGGAACAGCTAGAGCAGAATGAGTGACCGTCTCAGGGAGACACATAGCATCGACGTTCGAAACGCCTTTTATCCGAACGTCTACCAGGGTGCAGGTGTGTGGTAGAAGCTCAACGTTGGACGAGATGACAGCGTGACAGTGCTTAGCTTGGTCTTCTAAGACCTTGTAAAGTGAGACTTCTGGGAGTGGAGTGGTGTTATTAGACGTAGAAGCGTCTGTGGCTACATTCGCGACGAAGGTCTTACGTTTTCGTTTTGAGCGAGAAAGGCGACCAGCGGAACGACGACATGGTCTGGATGGTGAATGTTGGTTAGGCATTGCAAGTGGAGAACTAGGAATAGAGAACACTGGTATCAGAGATTTGTCAGGTAGGAGTGCATGTGGAATCAAGAGCTTGTGAAGACATGGGAGAGTCGCATGCAGTGGAGGAGACAATGTCAGTGTGAACAGAGTCAGGAAAAGCTCTAGATTGTTTCAAGACCTCTGGAATGAAACGTTCACGCCAATAGATTCCATGTAAGCGTGGGTATAGGTCTATCTGTTGTTGGGTTAGAGCAGGACGGCCAATGAGAGCGTCAGCTGGAATGGTTATGCCGTCTGCTATATAGTAAGTCAGGCTGACAGGTGGCAAGTCAGGACATAGGTATGTGTTAAACATAACTTTAACTAGAGTAGTGAGTGCGGTTCCATCGATTCCACAAAGTTGCAGGTCAGAAGGTTCTAAAATGATTAATTTACGATGACGCACAGATCTGATGTTATCAAAGCACTCTTTAGTCATGATATTTACTGAAGAACCTGTATCAATAAACAAGGTGAAGTAGTGCTGGTTGACTTCAGCTTGTAAAATCATTGGGTCCTCCCAAAGTGTATTAGAAATGGTATACAAAGGGAGTGAAGGTTCATCTGTGTGATCTGGTTCGTGTTGCTCGGAGGAGTGCACGTCACGTGGTAGTCATTGAGGGTTATACTGTTGTGAATGGCGAGGAGATTGTGGTCCTTCACGACCGTCAGAGGTGTTGTGCTGCTGTGAATATCGAGGAGCGTTTGTTCCTACGCGACATTCAGAAGTGTCGTGACCACATTGACCATGGTGATCACAAAAGCGTGGAACATACTGCTGGTTTGGAAAATGACGTTGTCGTGTGAAGCAACGCTCGATCGTGTGTCCCTTGTTTTTGCAGTAATAGCAATATGAGGCAGGTGAGTGATTAGCACGGGACTGTCGTGAATGTGAAGATGAGCGTTGTCTTTGGCGATTGTTTAAGGGTGAACGAGTGCTTGAGTTGAAAGGAGGACGAGAAGTGCTTCGTGGTTGGTGGTGTTGGTGTTGTGTAGATACAGCAGCAGACATAGAAGAATGTGCATTGTTTGAAAACACTAGTGACGAAGAGTCCTCAAAATTGGAAGTAAATGCAGTTAAAGTGTCTGTTGGAGCAAAGTGAAAGTGACTATCAGGCGCCTGTTTAGCTGTGGAAGGGTGTATGAGGAACATATAATTGTAGTATCCAAAAAGGTTACCGACAGCTTGTAGACTTATTTTCCCATCTTCGTCAACCCATTCCGAAAATTCTAGCTGTCTTATTAAGTCTAGCTTGACGTTAGAAGATTGTTGTAAGGCCGACATAACTGGGATAGGGTGTTCTTGCCTTTTGTGAGTGTCTGCAAGTCTAAAGAGTGGAGCAAGGATACCAGATTTCTGACTGCCACTGAAATATTTATTGAATGTAGTCTTAAATTCGTCATATGTCTTAATTGTGAGAAATAAATCACTCTGCAGGTATTGTACTGCAAGGCAGTTAGACAAGTCACAGCGGGACTTTAGTTGAGCAATTTTGATTGCATCGTCAGTGATGTTACGACGCGCGATCTCATCGTCAACATCTTTGAGTAATATGTGTACAGGAATATTGTTGCCTGCGAATTTGGGAAGGGAAGGAACCTCGTGTACCAGAGAGACTGAAGTTGGCGCTGGTGGTGGCATGATGACAGGTGAATTTGTGAAGAAGAAAGGAATAAAAATATCCGAGTACACAACAGTTATGGCAAATAATGATAATAATAATAATAATGTAATATCCTAGATAAGAGTACGTAGATATGGAAAACACGCGAGAGACGTGAATAAAAGTGAAATAACACAGTGTAAGTTGGAGAGTGTTAGTGTATCACTTATGGAACAAAAGCATATGTGAGTGTGGAGTGTCAGTTTATCACTTATGTAACAAAAGAAAAAAGAAAAGGACTAAATAAAAGAGCCGTTACGCTCACCATGTACAAATACCGTAACACAGTGGAAACCCATAAAGTCCAAAGGGCAGGAGTATCAGACACGGACAGACACTGTGAGGCGGACGCTGTAACAGTCACACAGCGTTGCGGGTATGACAGGTCAGGATACCTAGGGAGTTCAAGTTCTTATCAGCACACAATCATAAATGAAAAAAAAATAACAAGGTGGAAACACAAAAGAGATGGCACTACTAAAAAATTGAAACCAGAAAATGAATGTAGACACAAGCTATAGGGTATTGAAAGCACATGGGAAAAAATATAATAATGTTATGGTGTACTTAACGAATGTTTGGAGAGGTGGAACAGGTGGAAGCGCGAAGGGTCACAGGTGGAGGCGGTGGAGAGCTGGGTGTAGCAGGCGGTGGAGGCGGTGGATGTAGACTGTGGATGTGGAAGATACAGCGTGATGAAACAGGAAGCGATGTGTGGAGGGGCGCGAAGGGTGGCCCGGTGTTGTCGTGGAGGCTTGGAGTGGAAGTCCGGGCGGCGTAGGTGGAGGCGATGTGGCGGCGTGGCGTAGAAGTCCGGGCGGCGTAGGTGGAGGCGATGTGGCGACGTGGCGTGGATGTCAAGAAGTGATTAACCTGTTACCAAATCCCACTGCTATCACCATGTGTAAAGTGACTTTTGGTATGTCACTTTTAGGGTGAGCAGAAACAGGTAACTCTGCTTTGATAGTGGTTTATTAACTTGGGTAAAAAGGGTAACACAGGTAAGGTGACTCGTGGACTGGTGAGTTGCTCCTGGCGTGGTTTGGATGTGACTTGGTGACTTGTGAGTTGCTGGTACGGAGGTCTGTGTTCAAGTGACTCTCCTCTACAGAGACGTCCTTTTAAAGGATCACGATACTCAAGACCTGACGCCTAATGATCTGACGACCTGAACACCTGAGAACATTTGGCGAGGCTGAGGTCGAGTTTAAAGGATTAGTGGTATTGCCTAGGGAGTGGATTAGCGTATTGCCTAGGGAGTGGATTAGCCAGGTGTTCCAGGACCCAACATCAAGTATACAGAACACAGAACACAGAACACAGAACACGATTGAACACAGAGTTGAACACCAATAATAATAATAATACTAATACTACAAGGCCCTCCTTCATTCGTGCCATGAAGGCACGCGGGGGTTGGTGTTGCCCTCCTTCATTCGTGCCGTGAAGGTACGCGGGGGCTGGTGTGGCCCTCCTTCATTCGTGCCGTGAAGGCATGCGGGGTTGGTGTGGCCCTCCTTCATTCGTGCCGTGAAGGCACGCGGGGGCTGGTGTGGCCCTCCTTCACCAGTGCCGTGAAGGCACGCGGGGGTTGATGAGGCCCTCCTTCATTCATGCCGTGAAGGCACGCGGGGGCTGGTGTGGCCCTCCTTCATTCGTGCCGTGAAGGCACGCGGGGGTTGGCGACGCCTTCCTTCACATGTGCCGTGAAGGTACGCGGGGGCTGGTGTGGCCCTCCTTCATTAGTGCCGTGAAGGCACGCGGGGATTGGTGAGGCCCTCCTTCAGTCGTGCCGTGAAGGCACGCGGGGGCTGGTGTGGCCCTCCTTCATTCGTGCCGTGAAGGCACGCGGGGGTCTGTTGACGCCCTTCTTCACATGTGCCGTGAAGGCACGCGGGGGCTGGTGTGCCCCTCCTTCACCCGTGCCGTGAAGGCACGCGGGTTCTGGTGAGGCCCTCTTTCACCCGTATCGTGAAGGCACGCGGGGGCTGTTGAGGCCCTCCTTCACCCGTGCCGTGAAGGCACACGGGGCTGGTAAGCCCTGCGGTGTCGCTGGCGGTGGTCGCCATTGTGGAGGCGGTTGGCCTGGAGTCAGGGAGGATTTTAATTTGATTTTAATATTCTTTACCCCTAATGTTATGGTTTAGGTCTACTTTTCTTAACTCCAACCTGCACTTCTTAATTCCAACCTCTACGTACTATTTTGAGGGAGCATGTAACGAAGGCTGTGATGGTTAGAGCAGAAGGAGTAAAGACACCTTATGGGTTCCAATCTTCTCACCTCCAACCTATTGGTTGAGGAGAGGTGAGGCCCTCCCTGCCCCTTGCCGTGAAGGCACGCGGGGGCGGGTGAGGCCCTCCCTGCCTCATGCCGTGAAGGCTAGCGGGGGCGGGTGAGGCCCTACTCTCCATTGCCGTGAAGGCACGCGGGAGCGGGTGAGGCCCTCCCTGCCTCTTGCCGTGAAGGCTAGCGGGGGCGGGTGAGGCCCTCCTCTACATTGCCGTGAAGGCACGCGGGGGTGGATGAGGCCCTCCATCTCCCTTGCCGTGAAGGCACGCGGGGGCGGGTGAGGCCCTCCCTGCCCCTTGCTGTGAAGGCACGCGGGGGCGGGTGAAGCCCTCCCTGCCCCTTGTCGTGGAGGCACGCGGGCGTGGGTGAGGCCCTCCCTGCCCCTTGCCGTGCAGGCCCGCGGGGGCGGGTGAGGCCTTCCCTGCCCCTTGCCGTGAAGGCACGCGGGGGTGGGTGAGGCCCTCCCTGCATCTTGCCGTGAAGGCACGCGGGGGTGGGTGAGGCCCTCCCTGCCCCTTGCTGTGAAGGCACGCGGGGGCGTGAGAGTCCGCCCCTGCCCCTTGCTGTGAAGGCAAATGGGAGCGGGTGAGTCCCTCCCTGCCCCTTGCTGTGAAGGCACGCGGGGGCGGGTGAGTTCCTCCCTGCCCCTTGCTGTGAAGGCACGCGTGGGCGGGTGAGGCCCTCCCTGCCCTGTGCCGTGAAGTCATGCGGGGGCGGGTGAGGCCCTCCCTGCCCCGTGCCGTAAAGGCATGCGGGGGCGGGTGAGGCCCTCCCTGCCCCGTGCCGTAAAGGCATGCGGGGGCGGGTGAGGCCCTCCCTCTCCCGTAGAGAAAGAATAAGGGTGATAAGGCCTTGCTAATACCCTAAGATAGCCTTTAATGCCTGTACAGCGAGGAAATAAGGGTGTTAATGCCTTGCTAATACCCTATGATAGCCTTTAATGCCTGTGTGAGAGGGAATAAGGGTGTTAATGTCTTGCTGACACCCTATGATAGCTATGCAGATAAAGAATAAGGGTGTTAATGCCTTGCTGACACCCTATGATAGCTGTGCAGAGAGGAAATAATGGTGGTAATCTTTGCTAAAACCACACGATAGCTGTGCACAGAGGGAATAAGGGTGTTAATGCCTTGCTAACACCCTAAGATAGCTGTGCAGGGAGGGAATAAGGGTGTTATTGCCTTGCTAACACCCTATGATAGCCTTTAATGCCAGAGCAGCGAGGGAATAAGGGTGACAATGCCTTGCTAACACCCTATGATAGCTGTGCAGATAGGGTATATGGGTGACAATGCCTTGCTAACACCCTATGATAGCTGTGCAGAGAGGGAATAAGGGTGTTAATGCCTTGCTAATAACCTATGATGGCTGTGCAGAGAGGGAATGAGAGTGACAATGACTTGCTAACACCCTATGATGGCTGTGCAGAGAGAGCATAAAGGTGTTAATGCCTTGCTAATACCCTATGATGGCTGTGCAGAGAAGGAATAAGAATGACAATGCCTTGCTAATACCCTATGATGGCTGTGCAGAGAGGGAATAAGGGTGACAATGCCTTGCTAACACCCTATGATGGCTGTGCAGAGAGGGAGTAAGGGTGTTTATACCTTGCTAACACCCTATGATAGATGTGCAGAGAGGGAATAAGGGTGACAATGCCTTGCTAACACCCTGTGATGGCTGTGCAGAGAGGGAATAAAGGTGTTAATGCCTGCTAACACCCTATGATAGCTGTGCAGAGAGGGAATAAGGGTGACCATGCCTTGCTAACATCCTATGATGGCTGTGCAGAGAAGGAATAAGGGTGTTAATGCCTCGGTAACACCCTATGATGGCTGTGCAGAGAGGGAATATGGGTAACAATGCTTTGCTAACACCCTATGATGGCTATGCAGAGAAGGAATAAGGGTGCGAATGCCTTGCTAATACCCTATGATAGCTGTGCAGAGAGGGAATAAGGGTGTTAATGCCTTGCTAATACCCTATGATATCTGTGCAGAGAGAGAATAAGGGTATTAATGCCTTGCTAATACCCTATCATGCCTGTGTGAGAGGGAATAAGGGTGTCAATGCCTTGCTAATACCCTATGATAGCATGGCACAGAGGGAATAAGGGTGATAATGCCTTGCTAATACCCTATGATAGCTGTCCAGAGAGAGAATAAGGGTGATAATGTCTTAATAATGCCTTATGATAGCTGTACAGGGAGAGAATAAGGGTGTTAATGCCTTGTTAATACCCTAAGATAGCTGTGGAGAGAGGGAATAATGGTGTTAATGCCTTGCTAACACCCTATGATAGCTGTGCAAGAAGGGAATAAGGGTGTTAATGCCATGCTAACACCCTATGATAGCTGTGAGAGAAGGGAATAAGGGTGTTAATGCCTTGCTAACATCTTATGATGGCTCTGCAGATAGGGAATAAGGGTGATAATGCCTTGCTAACACCCTATGATGGCTGTGCAGAGAGGGAATAAGGGTGACAATGCCTTGCTAACACGCTATGATGGCTGTGCATAGAGGGAATGAGGGTGACAATGCCTTGCTAACACCCTATGATGGCTGTGCAGAGAATGAATAAGGGTGCTAATGCCTTGCTAATATGATGGCTGTGCAGAGAGGAAATAGGGGTGATAATGAATATAATAGTGATAAATAAATAGTAGGTGGTAAACTGCTTGGTCCCATGTCGATTAAAAAATGTTGAAGGGGGGTATGGGCTAAAAACACTTTTATGAGTATTAAATTTCAGGAAGAAACTCTGCAGTACCTAAACTCCGCTTACGGTATTCACCCGTTCCGTGAAGGCACGCGCGGGTGGGTGAGGCCCTCCTTCACTCATGCCGTGAAGGCACGCGGGGGCAGGTGAGGCCCTCTTTCATTCGTGCCGTTAAGGCACGCGGGGGTTGGTGACGCCCTCCTTCACATGTGCCGTGAAGGCACGCGGGGGCTGGTGTGGCCCTCCTTCACCCGTGTCGTGAAGGCACGCGGGGGCTGGTGAGGCCCTCCTTCACCCGTATCGTGAAGGCACACGGGGGCTGGTGAGGCCCTCCTTCACCCGTGCCGTGAAGGCACACGGGGGCTGGTGAGGCCCTCCTTCACCCGTATCGTGAAGGCACGCGGGGGCTGGTGAGGCTATCCTTCACCCGTGCCGTGAAGGCACACAGGGCTGGTAAGCCCTGCGGTGTCGCTGGCGGTGTTCGCCATTGTGGAGGCGGTGGCCTGGAGTCAGGGAGGATTTTAAATAATTGCTTTGATTTTTTATATTCTTTACCCCTAATGTTATGGTTTAGGTTCTTTTTTTCTTAACTCCAACCTACACTTCTTAATTCCAACCTCTACGTACTATTTTGAGGGTGCATGTAACGAAGGCTGTGATGGTTAGAGCAGAAGGAGTAAAGACACCTTATGGGTTCCAATCTTCTCACCCCCAACCTATTGGTTGAGGAGAGGTGAGGCCCTCCCTGCCCCTTGCCGTGAAGGCACGTGGGGGCGGGTGAGGCCCTCCCTGCCTCATGCCGTGAAGGCTAGCGGGGGCGGGTGAGGCCCTACTCTCCATTGCCGTGAAGGCACGCTGGAGCGGGTGAGGCCCTCCATGCCTCTTGCCGTGAAGGCTAGCGGGGGCGGGTGAGGCCCTCCTCTACATTGCCGTGAAGGCACGCGGGGGTGGGTGAGGCCCTCCATCTCCCTTGCCGTGAAGGCACGCGGGGGCGGGTGAGGCCCTCCCTGCCCCTTGCTGTGAAGGCACGCGGGGGCGGGTGAAGCCCTCCCTGCCCCTTGTCGTGGAGGCACGCGGGCGTGGGTGAGGCCCTCCCTGCCCCTTTCCGTGCAGGCCCGCGGGGGCGGGTGAGGCCCTCCCTGGCCCTTGCCGTGAAGGCACGCGGGGGTGGGTGAGGCCCCCCCTGCATCTTGCCGTGAAGGCACGCGGGAGTGGGTGAGGCCCTCCCTGCCCCTTGCTGTGAAGGCACGCGGGGGCGGGAGAGTCCGCCCCTGCCCCTTGCTGTGAAGGCAAATGGGGGCGGGTGAGTCCCTCCCTGCCCCTTGCTGTGAAGGCACGCGAGGGCGGGTGAGTTCCTCCCTGCCCCTTGCTGTGAAGGCACGCGTGGGCGGGTGAGGCCCTCCCTGCCCTGTGCCGTGAAGTCATGCGGGGGCGGGTGAGGCCCTCCCTGCCCCGTGCCGTAAAGGCATGCGGGGGCGGGTGAGGCCCTCCCTGCCCCGTGCCGTAAAGGCATGCGGGGGCGGGTGAGGCCCTCCCTCTCCCGTAGAGAAAGAATAACGGTGATAAGGCCTTGCTAATACCCTAATATAGCCTTTAATGCCTGTACAGCGAGGAAATAAGGGTGTTAATGCCTTGCTAATACCCTATGATAGCCTTTAATGCCTGTGTGAGAGGGAATAAGGGTGTTAATGCCTTGCTGACACCCTATGATAGCTGTGCAGATAAAGAATAAGGGTGTTAATGCCTTGCTGACACCCTATGATAGCTGTGCAAAGAGGGAATAATGGTGGTAATGCCTTGCTAAAACACACGATAGCTGTGCAGAGAGGGAATAAGGGTGTTAATGCCTTGCTAACACCCTAAGATAGCTGTGCAGGGAGGGAATAATGGTGTTATTGCCTTGCTAACACCCTATGATAGCCTTTAATGCCAGAGCAGCGAGGGAATAAGGGTGACAATGCCTTGCTAACACCCTATGATAGCTGTGCAGATAGGGAATAAGGGTGACAATGCCTTGCTAACACCCTATGATAGCTGTGCAGAGAGGGAATAAGGGTGTTAATGCCTTGCTAATACCCTATGATGGCTGTGCAGAGAAGGAATAAGAGTGACAATGCCTTGCTAATACCCTATGATGGCTGTGCAGAGAGGGAATAAGGGTGACAATGCCTTGCTAACACCCTATGATGGCTGTGCAGAGAGGGAATAAGGGTGTTTATACCTTGCTAACACCCTATGATAGATGTGCAGAGAGGGAATAAGGGTGACAATGCCTTGCTAACACCCTGTGATGGCTGTGCAGAGAGGGAATAAAGGTGTTAATGCCTGCTAACACCCTATGATAGCTGTGCAGAGAGGGAATAAGGGTGACAATGCCTTGCTAACATCCTATGATGGCTGTGCAGAGAAGGAATAAGGGTGTTAATGCCTCGGTAACACCCTATAATGGCTGTGCAGAGAGGGAATATGGGTGACAATGCTTTGCTAACACCCTATGATGGCTATGCAGAGAAGGAATAAGGGTGCGAATGCCTTGCTAATACCCTATGATAGCTATGCAGAGAGGGAATAAGGGTGTTAATGCCTTGCTAATACCCTATGTCATAGGGTATTAGCAAGGGCAGTGGAGTGATTGATACCTGCAGGCTGCCTGCAGGTATCAATCACTCTCTCCCTTCCGTCCCAAACAAAACATTTCCCTCACAAACAATTGAACATGCGTCTCTTTGTATGGCGGAGGGGGAGGGGGAACAGGGGAAGCGAACAGAGAAATCTCCCCTTTTCCGCTCCGCTTTGTACCCTACCCCCTTGGTCTCCCAGTAGCAATTTTAAATAAAAGGGTTTAAGGAATTAAAGCTTTTTTTAATAGGGGCAAATAAATTTAAGAAAGCTGAATTTTTTCACTTTTTTCAAAGTGTACAGAAATTACAAGATTAGTTAATGGCGGGAAATTTGCAGGGGTGGAGTGGGCAGGAAAGAGAAAAAAAGGTGGAAAGGGCAAGGGATAAAGGAGCCACGCACTACGCTTTTGCCACGGTGCCCCCTTTCCGTCTCCCTGGGGAAACGGTATAGTTTTTGAGCCATTGCCCAAGAAAAAAATTGATTTTTCCCTTTTTTTTATGAAGCCCAGGAAACGGGTTTTTGTCTTCTTTTTTCTGCTTTTTTTTACCCCAGAAAATGCTGGGTTTTAGGCTTTTTTTATAAAAAAACCCAAAACGACTCTCTTTCCTTCCCTTACTTTTCTAATTTTGAGTATCAGGTTCTTTTTTGTTCGAAGGGGGAAATGTTTGCTACAGAAAGGACTCTGGATGTGTGGTTGATGCCGTAAAGAAAGCATAATTATTAACCTGAGAAGTAAAAGACCAGTTGTTATGCTTGTTGGAAGACTGCAAGATGCTTGTTGGAAGACTGGAAGGAAGAAGAAGTGGAAGGTCATTCAGTAGGTTAGGTTAGGTTAGGTGGGTTAAAAATGCTGTTGTTGGAAGGCTGGAAGGTCACTCAATAGGTTACCGTGTTATTGTCTGCCTTAACACATCGACAAATCCATAAAGATTCTTACAGTATTATAGGAATATAGATGGTCACATATGTTTGGGAAAAGGTTTAAAATAGGGAAAGCAATATAGATGGTTTAAATATGTTTTGGGAAGGGTTAAATATAGGAAGCAATATAGATGGTATATATGTTTGGAAGGTTTAAAATTTGGAAGCAATATAGATGGCATATAGTTGGAAGGGTAATATTTGGAAGCAATATAGAAAGGTCATATATGTTGGAAAAGGGGAATTTTAAAGGGAAGCAAAATAGATGGTCAATTTTGTTGGAAAGGGAATATAGGAACAAAAGATGGTCATATATTTGGAAGGGTAATATAGGAAGAATTTTTCAATATTTGGGGGGAATGGGCAAAAAAAATTTTGTGGAAAGGGTAATATAGGGGAAGCAATATGGGGGGGTCAATATTTTGGGAAAGGGGAAATTTGGGGTAGGAAAGGGAAGGGGAATATAAGGGTTTTCAAAATTTGGGAAAGATTATGGGAAGGAAAGGGAAAAGGAAAGGGTTTTGGGAAGGAAATAGATGGTCATATAGGGGTTTAAGGATAATATAAAAGGGAAAAAAGGGAAAAGGTTGGAAGGAATATAGATGGTCAAAATTGTTGGGAAAGGGAAAAAAGGATGTCCTTTGTATTTAGTTCCCGTGAGATTGTCTCCCTCAACACGGAACCGACAAAACCATAAAATTCTTGCAGGCATGGGAAATATAGATAGCCATATATTTTTCGTTTGCCTTTTTTAAAACCTCGAACGTGTTTTGTTTGAATGGATCGCGTACGTCAGAACAAAAGGGCGAGAAGAGAGGACTGACATGAAACACGGGGTTTTAGTGTAAATAAAATTTTTAAAAATATATACAATTGTGAAACTCGGGGTGAAGGGGGGGAAAGGAAACTAAGTCACCAGGGGTATGTTCTGTGGTCAAAAATATAGCATAGATTCCTTAGCCGAAGTATTTGTTTTTTCTGTATTTTTTGTTTTTAATTTTTGTATTCTGTATCTTTGTATTTTTTTTATTTTTGTTTGTTTTTTGTTGTTGTTTTTTTTTTGGTGTATGAACAAAGAACTTTCCCTGATCCCCACTCACTTGTTTTCCTACAAGAAATCTCTTTTTTTGTCTGTATTATTGAGGTGACTAACCTTTCTCTTTCCCCCTACAGGTATGTCTGGGGTTTCCTGCGGGGGGCAGAGGGGAGGGTTGACCTTTGGCCTTGTCCTACAGTGGTATTTTTGGGTTAGGTTTTTGGTATATTTTTACTGTTTTTTCTATAAATAAAATTTTTTGGGGGAGGGTAAACAGTTTTTTTATTTTGGGGGGGATGAAGAGAGAGAGAGAAGAGAGGAAAAGAAGGAGGAAAAGGGGAGAGGAGAGGAGGAGAGAGAGAGAGGAGAAGAGAGAGAGAGGAGAGAGAGAGAGAGAAGAGAAAAGGGGGAGAGAGAGAGAGAGAGAGAGAGGAGAGGAGAAAAAAGAGAGAGAGAGGAGAAGAGGAGATAAAGAGAGAGAGGAAGAGAGAGAGAGGAGAAGAGAGGAGGGAAAGAGGAGGAGAGAGAGAGAGAGAGAAGAGAGAGGGGGAGAGAGAAGGGAGAGAGAGAGGGGAGAGAGAAGGGGAGAAGGAGAGAGGGGGGAGAGAGAGAGAGAGAAACTTACCGAACTTACTTAACTTATTTCTTACAGAGGGGTGTATTTTCCATGTAGGACCCCGACCTTCAAGCCCCTGCAGCAGTGACCCCCGGGTACCTTTAAACCCCGATGTGGCAAAAACTGTCGGGGACCCAACTGAACCACAGCCCGTCAAGGTCGAAGTAGTGTGGTAACCTTTTTAAAACTCGGGGCTTCTGGTTTTTTTTTTGAGGTTAATGTAGTGTTGGTGTAGGTCAGTGTGAAGTTCAGGGAGGTGGGGCACCCTTCCCGGGCGCTTTCTTGGGAGGCACAGTCAATCGGGCCCCCCCAGCTCCTTTTTCAATCCACAGGGTTAGTGCATTTTCCAAGTGGGACCCCGTGCCTTAAAGGGGCCCCCGCACCCCGGACCCCGGGTATATAAATCCCGATGGTGGTCACTAACTGACGGGGCCCCTTTATAAAACCACAGCCCGTCACAGGTCAAAATTTTGTAGTAGTGATCGTTTCTCGGGGCTGTCTGAGAGGTGGGAGGGGTTTGTAGACGCGACTCGCAATCTTTACGAAAGAGAGTAATTTTTAGGGGGCCGCGAGAAAAAATTTTTATTCCGAGAAAAAACAGTGACAACCGGGGATTGATATAAAAATATTTATCGGGCGTTTTTTTTAAATGATTTTTTGTTTTTGGTTTACTACGTCGAGGGCACCCCCATTCCATACGTTTCAACAGGGTTTGTGAAGAAGTATTTTTGCTCTTTCTTTACAAACCTTTTCCTGCTTATTTAAACCCGGTTGTTTCTAGTTGAGCTTGCCGGGTCTCGTAAAAAAGTTTTCGGGGGTACGTTCGTAAACCTTGAAGTTTTTTAAAGCTTCGATGGGGGTCACCTTATCCTTCGTTTTTTTAGTGGAATAAGTTAAGTTCTTTGAGCCGATTTTGTACGATTTTTTTCCAATTGGGATCTTTTTTTTTTCTCTGCGCTGTATTTTTTCTAGTTTATCTAGCCCCTTTTTAAATAAGGTCCCCAGAACTGAAACCAGTATTCTAGATGGGGCGAACAAGCGTTTTAAAAAGAGTGATAAATTTTTTTCAGATTTAAAAACGAAAGTTCGTCCAAAAAAACCCAAACCAAATTTATTTGCTTTTTACTACCTCTATAATTGGTTATTCGGTTGAGATCTTTCGAGATTATAACGCCTAAAAATTTTTCTTATCAAACCCTTTTTAGTTGGAAACGTTCATCACGTAAAATTTTTTGAGGGGTTTTTTTACCCAATGTAGTTGACATTTTTTAAAAGGTTGAAACCCTTTTCCCTGTTTTTTTACCCTTCTGTTAGCGTGTTTGGGTCGTTTTTATGATTGGCGCTGAGATTTGTAGAGGATGTTGTGATTTTCGTGTCATCAGCAATTTCGATATCCTGCAGTGATTTCCCCCGCAATGCATTTTTGTATATTAAGAAACAGGATAGGTCCGAGAACTGTTTCTTGAGGAACGCTATTACACTGGTCCCGTCAGAAGAATTTCCCTTTTTTCCACCCTTGTTACGATTTTACAGCCAGTTTTCTATCCAATTTTAAGATGGCCCCGTTTAACCCGAGCTTTTTCTTTGCTAAAGAACGCTTTGAGGAAATTTTTTCGAACGTTTTTTGAAAATCGAGGGAAACACGTCTAGCCCTCTGTTTTCGGACATTTTTTAATACACTATTGTAAAAAAAACAAGGGGAAGTTTGAGAGGGATGAGCGTTTTTTTCTGAACCATGCTGGAGTCTTGATTTGTCTTTTTCTTCTAAGAAATTAAAGATTTGTCTCTATGAGGATTCCCTTAATTTTTCCCGCAATTTATTTAACATTGGGCATAGTTTCCCGGGGTGCGACTTGCTTCCTTTTTTAAATATTTGACATTGCTAGTTTCCCCTTCGCCGTACATTTCCCGGGGAATAAAAACTTAAATAAGATGGAAAATGGTTTTTCATTTCATTCTTTGCTTCTTTTTAAAATGGGGCGAAAATTTTTTTCAGGACCAGGAGCTTTGTTTATTCCAGATTTTTGCGAGCAAAATGTCACATTTCCGAAAAGGGGAAAGAGCTGAGGAAGTACCTTTGTTCTGGGGTTTTTGGGAGGGTTGATTTTGCGTGTTTTTTCCCCGTGAAGACGGGATGCAAAAAATTATTTAGAATCCCCCAAGATCTTTATTTTCTGTGTTTTGCCATTTTCCCTTTCCAAAGGCCCAGGTTGCGTCATTACTTTTTTTCCTTTTTAACATAGCTGTAGAATTCTTTAGTGTTTGATTTTCTCATTTCGGCAATACGTACTTCAAAAATTTTTTTTGCTTGCTTAAGAGTTTTTCTTTTTTGTCTAATTTTGTCGTGATTTGCGTTTTTCGTCTTTATTTTTTGTTTCTATGTGTTTTTCATATGCACGCTTTTTACTGCAAAGGGGTCCTTGATTTCGCGGGGGCCACCATTTCGGTTTAATGTTTTTTAAAAGATCCCTATATCGCTCGGATTGGGATTGTATTGCTAAGTTTAAACTTATGGTGAATTCATGCCCGCCATTTTTTGTCGTTACTTTCTGAGTAACATTCCCCAATCGGTGTTTTGTTAAAATTCTTTTTTTTTTCTGAAATCGCCTTTCGATAATCAAGAACTTTTTTTTTACTTTCGACTTTGTTTTCTTACGATGTTTTAAAACTGAAAGTAACGCCCGGGGGCCTGCACTAAAATTCGGCCGACGTTTTTCGTTACTGCAAAAATTTTCTTTGTTGGAAAAAGATCTAGAATATTTTCGCCTCTCTGGATGATCCCCGTGTTGGGGTTAAAACACTTTCTTGGGATTTTAATAGAGAGTGTGCCCCCAATGTGTTGTAAGCGAGCCCCCCCCAATAGTAAAGGGAATATTAAAATACCGAATTTAGCTTTCGTTCTGAGAACTAATTTTTAAATTGTTCATAGAGTTTTTCGTTTAATTGTATTTGTTTGAGCTGGAGGTCGATAAACAAGGCCAATTACTACTTTTTGAGAAAGACATTTAGTGAACGAAAATTACATTACTGTTATCAGTTTCGTGTTTAGAACTACAAGGGATGAAACAGGCCTTTTAAAATAATAAAACACCTCCCCCTGCTTTCGTAGCTTTTTGAACTTAATAAATTTAACCCCCGTATCGCAAATTTAGCAAAAAAACTCTATTTGTCGTATCTACCCTGACCGAAATTCCCATGAGTCGTATTTTTCTGAATAAAAAGTTCCCCCTAAACATGAAAAAAATTTTTAAGTATACTACGGGGATTAAAGTAAAAACTTTAAAAATCGGGATGGGTAGTTGGGGGGTTTTCGGGAAATAAAATTTGGCTTTTTAACGAACGAGAACTTTATTGCGGGGGAGGGGAGAAGGAGGAGGGGAGGAGGAGGAGGAGGAGGAGGAGGAGGAGGAAAAAGGGAAAGCGGATAAAGTGAATAAAAAAGATAGATGGGAAATGAAACAGGAAAGAAATACAAAAATAAGGAAAAAGAAAAAATGATCAAACTTGAGGTCATTAGAATGTAAGCAGACGGAGGGGAAAAAAGAGAGGGGGAAGAAAAGGGGAACAGAGGGCAAAGAAAGAAAAGTTTCTGTGTAGGTACATGTTTATGAATTAAAGGTCGCGCATACCGATCCCGCCCCCCCTTTTCCCCCCCAAAAAAGGAAAAAATGCCACCCCTGTCAAACCCGCTCTCCCTTTTCCAGTTTGGGTTTTAAGCATCATTTGTCAGCAAGCGAACCAAACAAGCAGAAAGAAAAAAGGAGAAAACATTGGAAAAAAAGAGGGAAAAACATTAAGAAGATTGGAAAAATGGAAAGGAAACTTAAGAAGATTAGGAAAAATGGAAAAAGAAAACATTTAAAAGATTGGAAAGATGGAAGAGAAAACTTAAAAAGATTTGGGAAAAATGGAAGAGAAAACTTAAAAAGATTAGGAAAAAGGAAGAGGAAAACATTAAAAGATTTGGGAAAAAT
>JACEEZ010014465.1:0-10000 GCA_016584305.1 Chionoecetes opilio
TGGTAGAGTAGTAGTAGTAATTTAATTTGATGTGGTGCGTGTATAATTGTGTGTGTGTGTGTGTGTGTGTGTGTGTGTGTGTGGTCTGTGTGTGTATGTTGTGTGTGTGTGTCTGTGTCTGTGTGTGTGTGTGTCTGTGTCTGTGTTTTGTGTGGTGTGTGTGTGGTGTATCTGTGTCTCGTGTTGTGTCTGTGTGTGTGTGTGTGTGTTGCGTGTGTCTGTGTCTGTGTGTGTGGTGTGTGTGTGTTGGAGGGTAAATGTGGCAGAAATGGTTTAGTTTAATTGTTTGTCGATGAGTTTGCCACAGACTCACTTTTCAATCTCTAAGGAACCAAATAAAGCCAGGATGTTTTATTAAAGAGAGAGCAGAGAGAGAGAGAGAGAGAGAGAGAGAGAGAGAGAGTACCCTCTCTCTCTCTCTTAAGAAACCTGATTTTTTATTATGTCAAAAAAGTCTCAGGAGCATTGACTACACACGATCAGAAAGAGGACATGAGGCGTGAAGAAGGGAAGGAAGGAAGGAAGGAAGGAAGAAGGAGAGAAGGAGATACTTGGAAAGAAGGAAAGGAAGGAAGGAAGGAGAGAAGGAGAACTTGGGATAGAAAGAAGAAAGAAGGACGGGAAAGGAGAAGAGAAACTGGGGATAGAAGGAAGAAAGGAGAAAAGGAGAAACTTAGGAAAGAGGAAAAGGAAGGAAGGAAGAAGCAAAGAGGGAGAGAAGGAGATACTGGGATAGAGAAAAGGAAGGAAGGAAGGAAGGAGATACTTGGGAAGAAAGAAGGAAAGGAAGGAAGGAAGGAGAAAAACTTGGGATAGAAAGAAGGAAAAGAAGGAAGGAAGGGAGAATTTGGGGAAAAGAAGAAGGAAAAAGGAAGGAAGGAGAGAAGGAGAAAACTTGGGAAAGAAGGAAAAGAAGGAAGGAAGGAAAGGGAAAGAGAAGGAAAAACTGAGAAAAAAGGAAAAGGAAGGAGAAACTTGGAAAGAAGGAAGGAAGGAGAGCAGATACTTGGAAAGAAGGAAAAGGGAAGGAAGGAAAGAAGGAGAAACTTAGGAAAGAAGGAAAGGAAGGAAGGAGAAATTTATGAAAGAAGGAAGGAAGGAGAGAAGGAGAAACTTGGGAAAGAAGGAAAGGAAGGAAGGAGAAGGAAGGACAAACTTGGGTGAAAGAGAGAAAAAAAGGCTTGAGGGTATAAATGCAATACCTGAAAAAGTGGTGATAAGTGGTGAAACGAGTGGTGAAAAGGAAGATAAAAGTGGTGAAAATTGCCTCTTGAATATGAATGTATACCGGTAACAAACGTGTGGGGGGGGTGTTGGTGTGTGTGGGGGTGTTGTGTGATACAGGTCTTAGCAATATGGCATAGTTGTTGTATGTTTTGTTTTTATTAGTTTTATGTTTGTTGTGTGTATCAGTAATGACTTTTGTGGAATGAATACGGGTACATAACGTGTATTGGTCCTGTATTGGTTTGGTTTGTGTGTTTTGATATGGTATGGAAATTAATTTTTAGGTCTATAGTGATAAGTTAGGTTAGGTCTGAAGTGTTACGGCAGTTTTTTTGTCATTGTGTTTTTTTGTCTTCACTTTGTTTTTGTCTTCATTTGTTTTTTGTCTTAATTTGTTTTTTTGTCTTTTGTTTTTTTGTCTGCATTTGTTTTTTTGTCTTTATTTGTTTTTTTGACTTCATTTGTTTTTTGACTTCATTTGTTTTTTTGACTTCGTTTTTTTTTTTACTTCGTTTTTTTTTTGTCTTTATTTGTTTTTTGTCTTAATTTTTTTTTTTGTCTTCATTGTGTTTTTGACTTCATTTGTTTTTTTGACTTCATTTGTTTTTTTTGTCTTCATTTGTTTTTTGACTTCATTTGTTTTTTTTACTTCGTTTTTTTTTTTGTCTTCATTTGTTTTTTGTCTTCATTTGTTTTTTGACTTCATTTGTTTTTTTGTCTTCATTTGTTTTTTTGACTTCATTTGTTTTTTTGTCTTCATTTGTATTTTTGTCTGCATTTGTTTTTTTCTTCATTCATTTTTTTTTCTTCATTTGTTTTGTTTTTGTCTGCATTTGTTTTTTTCTTCATTTGTTTTTGATTCATTTGTTTTTGACTCCATTTGTTTTTGTTTCTCATTTGTTTTTTTATCTGCATTTGTTTTTTTGTCTTCATTTTTTTTTGTCTTCATTTGTTTTTTTTGTCTTCATTTGTTTTTTTGTCTATTGTTTTTTTGTCTTATTTGTTTTTTTGTCTTTTGTTTTTTGTCTATTTGTTTTTTTTGTCTTTATTGTTTTTTTTGTCTTCATTTGTTTTTTTTGTCTTCATTTTTTTGTCTTCATTTGTTTTTTTTTACTTCATATGTTTTTTGACTCCATTTGGTTTTTTTGACTTCATTGTTTTTTTGTCTTCATTTTTTTACTCATGCATTTTTTTCCATCTTTTCATTCTAATTTTTCTTTTATTTTTTTATTACAAATTTGTTTACTTATGATTTTTTTGTTCATCTTTTCATTTCTTATTTTCTTTTCTTACTTTCTTTTATTTGTTTACTCATGCATTTATAGTTCATCTTTTCATTTCTTTTTCTTTTTTCTTACTTTTTTTGTTCCGTTCCATAAAAAAAAAAAAAGGATCGATAATTTGAATGGAAAAACTGCAGCAATCCCTCATTTATTTTTATACTCGTACATTCGCACACTGTTTTATTTAGAAGCGCCATAAACAAAAAAAATATAAAATCTCGATAATTTGAATGGAAAAATAGCAGCAATCCCTCATTTATTTCTACATTTATTCTTGTATATAATTAATTTAGAATCTCCTTTAGTTCATCTTTTCATTTTTATTTCTTTTTTTTTTGTTTCGTTCCATAAAAAAAACTAAAGTATCGATAATTTGAATGGAAAAAATAGCAGTAATCCCTCATTTATTTCTACATTTATTCTTGTATATAATTTAGAATCTCCTTTAGTTCATCTTTTCATTTTTATTCTTTTTTTTTTGTTTCGTTCCATAAAAAAAACTAAAGTATCGATAATTTGAAGGAAAAATAGCAGCAATCCCTCATTTATATTCTACATTATTCGTGTATATAATTAATTTAGAATCTCCTTAGTTCATCTTTTCATAACCTACTATTTCTTTTTCTTTGTTATTTTTCACTTTCGTTCCGTGAAGACAAAAATATATCGATAATTTGAATGGGAAAAGCAGTAATACCTCATTTATTTCTACATTTATTCAATAGATTTAATTTGAATCTTCTTTGGTTTATATTTTAATTTTAATTTTTCTTACTTTTTTTGTTCCGTTCCATAAAAAACAAAAAATTCGATAATAATTTGAAGGGAAAAAACTGCAGCAATCCCTCATTTATTACTACATGTATTCTTATATTTAATTTAGAAGCACCATAAAACGCAATGTATTAAGGCGATTTATTACCGATTACGATTACCTGTTAAAAAAATATCGATAATTTGAGTGAAAATGCTGCAAAAATTCTTCATTTAATTTTCCATTTATTCGTATATTGAATTTATAATCTCCTTAACCCCTTCACGCCCAGATCTTTCCTTTGCTATATGAAATCATCTGTTGTCAGCCATAAAATAACGAAAAGTCACTGAATATATCACATTAGTTAGTGGACAAGGATACTAAACAGGTCATATCTATAAAACATTGCTTATAGTCACTAAAAATCGTCTAATGGCACCCAAATTACAATGGAAATCACGTTCTGGGTCCCAAGGAGTTAAACTCAAGGTATTAGGCGTTTTATTACCTGATTTACGAAACCCCCGGCTTAAAAGAATTGAAATAAATGGATAGAGGGTTTTTAATTTCACCCAAAACCTTTATATGAAAAACTTGCCTTCGGATTTTTAAAAATTTTTTTTTTAATTTTTTTTCCCGCTGGAAAAAAAGTATGCAAGAATCCACAGGAAGGGGAGAAGAGGAGGGGAGAGAGAGAGAGGGGAAAAAAAAAAAAAGGTATGGGGTTTATAGAAATAGAGATGATAGGTAGGTATTTTAAAATGGAGAGAGAGAGAGAGAAGAGAGGGGGAGAGAAAAGGGGAGAGAGAGAGAGAGGAAAAGAGAGAGAGGGGAGAGAGAAAAAAAAATCAAGGGATGAATTGATAGAAATAGAGATGATAGAATAGGTATGATATAATGAAGACAGAGAGAGAAAGAGGAAAGAGAGGGAGAGGAGAGAGAGAGAGAGAGAGAAAAGAGAGAGGGGGGTTTTAAAGGGAAATTTGCTTTTTAAAAAATGACAAACATTAAAAACCAATTCTAGAACTAACTTATTTTAATCTATGAGAGAGAAAAGAGGTGGGTTTTTTACAGAAAGGAATTTTTTTTATTACGAAATGTTAAAAAATTTTAAAGAAACCCAAACAGTGATAGTTTGTTTTATATCACAAAAAAAAATAAAATAAATCGAAAATGGGATTACGCACTTAAAAAAAAATATTTAAAAAATTACTGTACCGGGAAAAGACGGAAAAAAGGGGGCTTTTTAAAAACCCCACGAAGGGAAAAAAAACGAAAAAAATCGAAAAAAAAAGAAAAAAAAAAAATTACATGTGAAAAAAACCGCATAATAAAACAATACCTTGAATAAACGAGAAAACCCATTAACCCCTTGAGACCCAAGAACGTCATTTCCATTATAATTGGTAGAAGACGATTTGTAATGACTAAAAGAAATATTTAATAGATATGACCTGTTTAGTATCCTTGTGGGACTAACTAATTTGGTATATTCAGTGACTTTTCGTAATTGTATGGTTCGATAGAATACAGTGTTTTATAGAAAAAGGAAAGATCTGGGGTGAAGGGGTTAAACACAACTAAAATAAGAATACAAGTTAAAACCTTATTGATCAGCCAAGGAGGAGAGTAGCAGTCCTCTCCTCTCACCTGGCAACAACAGGTAACCACTACGACCTCTAGGCAGGTACTTGAGGGAAGGGGGAGAGGGGGGAGCTTGAGGGGGAGGGGGGGTGCTTAAGGGGGACGGGGAGGGGGGACTTGCCTGTACCTGTTGTCTATATAACCTTGAAGTCCCCCAAAAGTCAGGTAACTCAATGACTACCTACCTTTGTTTTGCTTTGTTTAGCGTGGGGAATTTAGCAAAGGAGGAGGAAAGGAAGGAGATATAAGATGAAATAGGGAGATAGGAGAGAAGAGGAGAGAGAGAGAGAGAGAGAGAGAGAGAGAGAGAGAGAGAGAGAGAGAGAGAGAGAGAGAGAGAGAGAGGTAATAGATGGTTATGGAGAAAGGGACAAGAAGAATGGAAGAGGAAGATAAGAGAGATAAAGAATAAGAGATAGAAGATAGAGAAGAGAAGATAAGAATGCAACAAGTAAGAAAATAAGTGTTAAAGTAAGCCAATAAAAGAGAGAGAGAAATGAGATTAGAGAAAGAGAAAAACTAAGATAGAATTAAAGAAAGAAAGAAAGATATGAAGAGAATGGGAGTTTTAGAGTCAATATTCGATCATTTTTAGGAAGAACAGAGGTGATGTAAGAAGGAAATAGAAGAGAAAAAGAGATAATACGAAGGAAATAGAAGAGAAAAAGAGATAATAAGAAGGAAATAGAAGAGAAAAAGAGATAATAAGAAGGAAATAGAAGAGAAAAAGAGATAATAAGAAGGAAATAGAAGAAAAAAAGAAGGAAATAGAAGAAAAAAGAAGGAAATAGAAGAAAAAAGAAGGAAATAGAAGAAAAAAAAGAAAAATGAAGAAAAAAAAGAGATAATAAGAAGGAAAATGAAGAAAAAAAGAGATAATAAGAAGGAAATAGAGAAAAAAAAATAATAAAAAGGAAAGTGAAGAAAAAAGAGATAATAAGAAGGAAATAGAAGAAAAAAAAAGAAGGAATAGAAAAAAAAAAGAGAAATAAGAAGGAAAGGGAAGAAAAAAAGAGATAATAAGAAGAAAAAAAGAGATAATAAAAAGGAAATAGAAGAAAAAAAGAGATAATAAGAAGGAAATGGAAGAAAAAAGGAAGGAAATAGAAGAAAAAAGAGATAATAAGAAGGAAAGGGAAGAAAAAAGTGATAATAAGAAGGAAAATAGAAGAAAAAAAGAGATAATAAGAAGGAATAGAAGAAAAAAAAAGAGATAATAAGAAGTAAAGGGAAGAAAAAAAAAAGGAAAAAGAAGAAAAAAAGAAGGAAATAGAAGAAAAAAAGAGATAATAAGAAGGAAATAGAAGAAAAAAAGAGATAATAAGAAGGAAATAGAAGAAAAAAAGAAGGAAATAGAAGAAAAAAGAGATAAGAAGAAAAGAAGAAAAAAAAGAGATAATAAGAAGGGAAAGGAAGAAGAAAAAAAAGGAAATAAAAAGAAAAAAGAAGGAAAATAGAAGAAAAAACAGAGATAATAAGAAGGAAATAGAAGAAAAAAAGAGATAATAAGAAGGAAAGAGAAGAAAAAAAGAAGGAAATAGAAGAAAAAAAGAGATAATAAGAAGGAAAGGGAAGAAAAAAATGATAATAGAAGGAAATAGAAGAAAAAAAGAGATAATAAGAAGGAAAAAGGGGAAAAAAAAAAAGAGAATTAATAAGAAGAAAGGGAAGAAAAAAAGAAGGAAATAAGAAGAAAGAAAAAGAAGGAAATAGAAGAAAAAAAGAGTAATAAGAAGGAAATAGAAGAAAAAAAGAGATAATAAGAAGGAAATGGAAAAAAAAAAGGAAGGAAATAGAAAAAAAAAAGAGATAATAAAAAGGAAAGGAAGAAAAAAGTGATAATAAGAAGGAAATAGAAGAAAAAAAGAGATAATAAGAAGGAAATAGAAAAAAAAAAGAGATAATAGGGAAATAAAGGGAAGAAAAAAAAAAGGAAAAGAGAAGAAAAAAGGAAATAGAAGAAAAAAAGAATAAAAAAGAAGGAAATAGAAGAAAAAAAAGAATAAGAAGGAAAAGAAGAAAAAAAGAAGGAAATAGAAGAAAAAAAGAGATAAGAAAGGGAAATAGAAGAAAAAAAGAGATAATAAGAAGGAAAGGAAAAAAGAAAAAAAAGGAAAAAAAGAAGAAAAAAAAGAAGGAAATAGAAGAAAAAAAAGAGATAATAAGAAGGGAAATAGAAGAAAAAAAGAGATAATAAGAAAGGGAAAAAGAAGAAAAAAGAAGGAAATAGAAGAAAAAAAAAGATAAGAAGGAAATAGAAGAAAAAAAGAGATAATAAGAAGGAAAGGGAAGAAGAAAAAAAAGGAAATAGAAGAAAAAAAGAAGGAAATAGAAGAAAAAAAGTAATAATAAGAAGGAAATAGAAGAAAAAAAGAGATAATAAGAAGGAAATAGAAGAAAAAAAGAAGGAAATAGAAGAAAAAAAGTGATAATAAGAAGGAAATAGAAGAAAAAAAGAGATAATAAGAAGGAAATAGAAGAAAAAAAGAAGGAAATAGAAGAAAAAAAGAAGGAAATAGAAGAAAAAAAGTGATAATAAGAAGGAAATAGAAGAAAAAAAGAGATAATAAGAAGGAAATAGAAGAAAAAAAGAAGGAAATAGAAGAAAAAAAGAGATAATAAGAAGGAAATAGAAGAAAAAAAGAAGGAAATAGAAGAAAAAAAGTGATAATAAGAAGGAAATGGAAGAAAATAAGGGCTAACAAAAAGGGATAAAGGAAGGAACGTAGGGATATGATAAGGGAGTTTCTAATGGGAGGAAGTAAGGGTAAGGGTAAGGGTAAGAAAGGGCAGGGTTATTGAGGAAGTAATGGGTGATTGCGTTAACCCCTTGAGACCCAGAACGTAATTTCCATTATAATTTGGGTACCATTAGACGATTTTTAATGAATATAAGCAAGATTTGATAGCTATGACCTGTTTAGTATCCTTGTCCACTAACTCGTTTGGTTATATTCAAGTTACTTTTCGTAATTTTATGGCTCGACAACATAAATTTTTTCATAGCAAAGGAAAGACCTGGGCGTGAAGGGGTTAAGGGTGGATAGACACGCTTCAAGGTTAAAGGGGTTGCGGTTGTGGTGGTGGTGGTGATGGTGGTGGTGATGGTGGTGGTGGGGATGGTGGTGACAGGAGTATTATTAGTGGTATTATTATTATGAATGATATACTACTAATAATAATACTAACACTAATACTAATACTAATACTAATACTAATACTCTACTACTACTATACTACTCACTACTACTACTAATAATAATAAAATAAATAATAATAATGATAATAATAAATAATAATAATAATAATAATAATAATAATACTCCTACTCTACTACTACTACACTATACTCAAATACTAACTACTAAAACAAAAAAAACTACTAATACTTCTACTATACTACTACTACTACTAACTACTACTACTACTATACTAACTACTACATTACTACTACTACTACTACACAACAAAAACAATTACTACTACTTTACTACTACTACTATTACTACTATTACTACTACTACTACTACTACTACAACAAAAAAAACCAACTACTACTACTACTACATACTACTACTACTACTACTACTACTACTAAACTACCATAAAACTTTCTTTCATATTATCATTGGGAGAGACAGACACACAAACAAAACACACAAACACACACACACACACACACACCCCACACACACACCCCACACACACACACACACACACACACACAACACACACACACACACACACACACCTCCAATCAAAACCCAACAAGACAAACTCAATCCTAGAATCCCAGCCTAGCAGTGAACATTGTTAGTTACGAGAGTTGCCCCAGGGTTGCCTGTCCCGTAGTGGCGCGCAAGTGGCGGGCAACTGCGAGACAAGACACTTATTTGTTGCCACTTTATCTCCCTTCCTCCCTTTCGGCAATCACAGCGGGTTTACCAAGGACGCACTCTACCCAATACTCTCTCTCTCTCTCCCACTCTCTCTCTTCTTCTCTTTCTCTACTCTCTTTTCTCTCTCTCTGTCTGTTTGTCTGTCTGTCTCTCCTAATGAAAATATGAAAAGAAAGTATATGGTAGAAATAGTAGTAGTAGTAGTTAGTAGTAGTAGTAGTAGCAGGTAGTAGTAGTAATAAATAAGTAGTTTGTAGTATAAAAAGTAGTAATAGTAGTAGTAGTAGTAGTAGTAGTTGTAGTAGTAGGAGTAGTAGTAGTAGTAGTAGTAGTAGTAGTAGTACCTGTCCTGTAATACCTGTATCTAATTAGTAGTCACAGGTAAGGCAGGTAAAGGTATCAGGTGCATCGCCTCGGTGTGTATCTCCGTATTGTTCTTGTGTCATTTTTTTTAGGTATATTCCCTTCTTACAGGAACCAACTCGTGTAGGTCTCACGGCCTCTTGTAGCTTCCTTATTTTCTTATGTTCTTATATACGTAGGGGTTTTTCTTCTTAGGTATATACGTGTTTTTTTTCTTTTTAGGTATATACGTGTTTTTTTTCTTTTTAGGTATATAAGTATTTTTTTTTTTTTAAGGTATATACATGTTTTTTTTTTTAAGGTATATACGTGTTTTTTTTCTTTTTAGGTATATACATGTTTTTTTTTCTTTTAGGTATATACATGTTTTTTTTCTTTTTAGGTATATACATGTTTTTTTTCTTTTTAGGTATATAAGTTTTTTTTTTTTAGGTATATACATTTTTTTTTTGTTTAGGTATATACATGTTTTTTTTTTAGGTATATCATTTTTTTTTTTTAGGTATATACATGTTTTTTTTTTTAGGGTATATACATTTTTTTTTTTTAGGTATTACATTTTTTCTTTTTAGGTATATACATTTTTTTTTTTTAGGTATATACATTTTTTTTTTTAGGTATATACATGTTTTTTTGTTTTTTAGGTATATGCATGTTTTTTTTTTTTAAGGTATACACGTGTTTTTTTTAAGGTATTTATTTATTTATTAAGGTATTTATTTATAGGTATTTTAATTGTATTCTTCTGTTTATTTTCATTTAATATCGTTTAATTTTTCTTTTTATTTCAGGTGAGCGAGTGAAACAAGAGAGAGAGAGAAAGAGAC
>JACEEZ010014465.1:15000-32500 GCA_016584305.1 Chionoecetes opilio
CACAGACACAGAAAAGAACAGACAAAAAGGACGACAGACCATAAAAGAAAAGGACAGACAGACAGACGAGAAAGAAAAGACCAACAGCATACAACAGACAACAGAAAAGACAGAAAGACAAAAGAAGAAACACAGACAACAGAGAAAAGCACAGACAAGACAGACAGAAGACAGAAAAAGACAGCCCAACAGACAGACAGACACAGACAAAACCGACAACGGGAAACAACAGACAGACAGAGACAGACAAGACAGACACACAACAAATCAGACAGAACTTTTTATATATTTTACTGTCTACAAGAAATCACAATTCTATATTTTTTCTTCCCTTTATTTCACCCATCATCACCCTCATCATCATCATCATCATCATCACATCACATCATCATCATCATAAACCCCATCATCATTCACATCATATCTTCATTTACCAAAGCAAACTTCCAAAGACATCATAATCTTTGCGCCAAGTTCTGCCTACAAACTTCTGCAATTTTCCAGCCTCTTATCTGTCTCCTATTCTGTCTAATTTCTTTTACCAGCCCCATTTAGTCAAAGTTTCTAAATTTTGTTAACCTATTCTTCTAAACCACTTGGGGCTCCTATCTGAGTTTTTTCATATTTATAACAGACAGACAAACAGGCAGCAAAAAGACAGACAGATAGACACAGACAGACAGACAGACAGATAAGAAGAAAACAGAAACGAACAGACAACAGACAGACAAAAGAATAGACAGACGGGAAAAACAGACAGACCAAAGATCCACAGACAGATAACAAAGACAGACAAAAAACAGACAGCAGAAAAGGACAAACAACACAGACAACAAAAAAAGACAGACAGACAAAAACAATAACAAACAGAAGAAACCCCGCCCAAAATTTTAAAAAAGAGAAAAAGCAAACGGCCCAGACACAACAGACAAAATTTTTAGACAGACAAACAAGACAAAACAGAAAAAGGCCCAGCCCAGACAGGACACGCCCGACAGACAAGAACGCCCGACAGACAAGAAAACGACCAGCACCAAGAAAACACAGACACCCTCTTTATAAAAATAAAACACCCTTTTAACAACAAGCCCTTTTAAAATAACATCTTATACTTTTATAAAAATCCAGAAAATATTTAAAACAGGCTATCACCGTAAAGGATTTGTCTGCCTCCTTTTTTTTCCCCCTTTGGCATTTTTCAAACCAGCCCAAAGGTAAATTTGAGACGGAAAGAAAGAGTGTTATAATATTTTGCTTCTCCTTCCTTTCTTCTTATTCTCGTTCTCCTTTCTCCTCCTCCTCCCCCTCCTCTTTTTTCCTCCTCCCCTCCCTCCCTCCCCCTCCTCCCCCCTCCTCCTCCTCCTCCTCCCCCCTCCTCCTCCCCCCCTCCTCCCCCCCTCCTCCTCCTCTAACCTCCCCTCGTATAAACTGGAATAATAATTCCCTGCTGATGGGGGGGGGGGGGGGGGGGGGGGGGGGGGAGGTAATGCAAATTGTTGAAATTGGTAAAACGAAGTATTTTTTAAATCGGTTTGGCCGTGAGCCTACAAGGGAAAATAGTATCCTAGTTTTAGTTTTCCCTCCCGGGACATTGATCTGATTAAATTACTGGGGGATTTAGGTGAACATTTGGAAAACAGTGATCCCGGCTAATCAAATGCGGCAAAAATTGCAATTAGACAAAACGGGAAAAATGGGTTTATTAGTCCCAAATTATAAAAAAGCAGTTTTTCCCAACGAAATCAGCGGGTACTAAGCGAATTTTGAATGGATTAAACCCTACTAAATGGTAATCCCGCCAAAAACATGTGTAGGGATTCACTAAAAAACCCCCAATGGGTTTGGTGGAAAAACATGTTCCCTTTGGTAAAAAAACGTTTGAAAAAACATAAACAGCCCCATTGGTGAAAAAAATGAGATCCCCCAAATCTTTTGACAGAAAGCGCCGAGCGTAAAAAATTTTTAAAAAACGATAAAATGCAGACTGCGATTCTAGAGAATCCCAATAAACTTAAAACGTGGGTTTGCAAAGGACAAATTAAAGTCTAAAAAGCGCGAGTATGAAAAAAAAATTGAAAAGGAACCCCAATAAACCCGAAAAGGTTCTTTCAATACGTTCGGAAAAAAAACGTCAAAAAAAGGATTGGACCCTGAAAAATAATTAATATTTTGGAAAAATGATAAAAAGATTTGGGCTTTCGTATCAATAATACTTTAATGCGTTTTTTTATTAAGAAGACAAACTCCCATTACCAAACCAGTAAACATTTATGGGGGGCCCTCAAAGGGATAACTGGTAATAGGAAAATAACAGTAGACAAAATTTCAAAGTTTTTTCCCGAAACTTGACCCAGAAAAATCCGTGGGGGGGGCAAAATCTCGCCGCACACTTCGCAAAATGTCACAGTCAACTTTCGCTCCCCATTAAAGATTATTTTAAATAAATCGTTAAGTGAAAAAATGTTCCTATTTTGGGGAAATTAGCAAATTTTTTAAAACCGATATTCAAAAAAGGGAAATTAAGCCTCGAAAGAAATTATCGCCCAATTATTCTAACGTCCGGTTTTTAAAACCCTTTTTAAAGAAAAAAATTGGGGGAAAAAAAATGTGTCTTTTTCATGAAAATCCCCTATCAAAACCCCGCATGGATTTCGAATAGAATCCTGCTTAAAAAAACCCTTTTTTCCGGGGGTTTTTTTTTAATGTCTTTATTCAAACGGGGACGCTAAATTCACCGGATGTAATTACCTTGTTTTTCAGAACCCTTCCCAAAAAGGGCCCACATAAGCACTTTTTTGCCCCAAAAGCTAAGGGGCACAGGGGCAAGGAAGAAATTAATTTCTTTGGATTGGCGATTGGCTTTCAAAATCGAAAAACAACGGGTTAAAAAAATGGTGAGGCATCTGTTGGTTAGATGTCACTAGGGGGGGTCCCTCGGGGCCCTCGGCCCGGGGGTCCTACTCTTTTTCGATATATATCAACGATCGGGACGGCGGACTTGTATCTAAAAATAAAAATTTTTGCAGATGACCCCAAAATTGGCGGTAAAGCATATACTAGAGAAACCCGCAACTCATAAAAAAGTGATCTCCCACAAACTATAATTTGGGGTGATAAAAGGCCTTTTTAAAAAATTTAATTTTCCCATAAAAAGTAAAGGGGTTTCTAAGGGAACGATAACCTAAAAAAAAAACTATCAAAACAAAAAAATCGTTTAACTTTAAATACAGCAGGAAAAGGATTTAGGTGTCCCCATTCAGTAATTATCCCGAAAAAACCCGTTTGCATTGCCTAGCTGCCAGTAAAAAAGGGAAATATATTTGGGCCCTTTTTTAAACTAAATTTGAAAAATAAAAATCCGAAAATAATGGGCAATTATACACGTCCTTGGTTAGGGCCCCACTTGGGAAAATGCCGTTCAATTCTGGTCCCCCCTGTTTCGTAAAAAATCAAGCCAAAATTGGGAAACAATTTCAAAGAAGAGCAACCAAAAAAATTTCCCTCCCCTGCGAAATTTATCTTTTGAAGAGAAAACCCGGGAAAATTAATATTTTTTTCCCTTTAAAAGGGTCGTAGAATTTCCCTGGGGACTTGATAAAAAACCTTTAAGATCCTAAAAAGGGTTTTTTGTCCAAATTAAACAAAAGGAAACCCAAATTTGAGCTTTCAAAAAACAAGTTTACCAAAAAAATAATTGGTTTTTTAAAAATAAAAGGTCAAAGGGTTTCAAACACCCATCTCCGTAAAAATTATTTCAATGTTAGAGTCCTTGATCGATGGAAAAAGTTTACCAGCAAATGTTGTCGGAGCCAACACAATTAAAAATTCAAAAACAGACTTACGCCACTGTAAAGTAAATGGTATTGATAGTGCGAAAATTTGTATCTGTCCCCCCCTATCGATTAGTTGTAGTGTTTGTTTTTTTGTTGGAGGTTTTTGTTTTTTTCATATCCTATCATTCGCACTATGAAATTTTCCATGGGTTTCCCATCCTTTTTTAGGGACTGGTATAATTTTTTCCAACTGTTTTCTTTCAATTTTTTGTTTGTTAGTAATTTTGTAGTTTTAGCAGATACCCTCGCTAAAGGACCAATAGGGCTCCTGGTTTTCCCGGTTTCCCTATGTAATCCTAGGGAATCCTCCTTCCCCCTCCCCCCCTCCCCCCCCCCTTCCCCTCCTTCTCCTCCTCTTCCTCTTCCCCTTTTTCTCCCCCCCCCCCTCCTCCTCCTCCCAGTCCCACAACGCCTCGTTTTGGCCCCAAAAGGCCCGTTTGCTGTCCTGTTCTTTCCTTTTTTATTCCCTTTTTAAATTTTTATTCCCCCTTTCCCCCTCCCCTCCTCCCCCCCTCCTCCTCCTCCTTCCCCCCCTCCCCCCCCCCTCCCCCCCCCCTCCCCCCTCCCCCTTTCCCCCCCCCTCCCCCCTCCTCCTTCCCCCCCCCCCTTCCCCCCCCCCCTCCTCCTCCTCCTCCTTTCCTCCTTTCCCCCTCCTCCCCCCCCCCCTCCTCCCCCCCTTTCCCCCCCTCCCCGCCCAAAAAATTAAGGGGTTTTGGTTTAAAATTTTGTGTGGGGGCCTTTTTTCTTCCCTTGTTTTCCCCACCGGAAAATTTAACCCGGGGGACTGCGCCGGGGCCTTAATTTCCCGGCTTTTACTGGAAAAATTTTTTTGGGGGGTTTTTCCAAACGGGGCCTAAAATTTTTTTTTTTTTCCTAAAAAAAAGGAAAATTAATTGAAATTTTAAATGGCCCCACCCAACAAAAACCCCCTAAAAATATAGGGTTTTTAAAAATTTTTTTATACCCGATTTTTGAGGGTGTAGAAGGCCCTTCATTTGTACCACCTACCCTTTAATACTTACTCTCACTTAATTTCCTCCCTACATGGAAAAACACTAACATATTAAAGGGGCTCCCATTATACTCTCTAAAACCCCCCAACTTCCCCACCACCCCAACCCCCACACTTTTCACACCTTAAAAAAACCCTAAAATACCCCCTACAACACTAAAATACCCCACAAAATTATTTTTACCTAATTTCACTTTTTAATTTCCCCCCACCCCTCTTTTTCTTACGCCCTAGCCCCCCCTCGGTTTTTTTGGACTTGGTTGGGGGGGGGTTTTAAACCTTCTAAATTTCCTTCCTTTCCCCCTCTAAAAACATCTATTTATTATTCTTAACACACCTTTTTAACCCACTCTTTCTTTTTTTTTTCCGGTTTTTCCTTTTAATTCCTCCCCCTTTTCCTCCTCCTTTTTCCCCCTCCCCTCCCCTTCCCCCCTTTCCTCCTCCTCCTCCTCCTCCTCCTCCTCCCCCAAAAACCCAAATAAGTGTGTTTTTGTGTTTATAGTTTGTGGTGTTGTGAACCTTGTGTGATTTTTTTCTTCTCTTGTTATTCTCTAAGACGAAAATTTAATCTTCTTGTTACTGAACAGAAAAACAATGTGTCAAGGTTTAAATTGCTTGACATTTTACGGGTTATTTTCTGTTGTGTTTTTCTCAGCAACGTAAATTTATCTTCTTGACACTGAATAGAAAAAAGAAAATATGTGTAAATGTTTAAATGTCTCGACTCAAAAAAAATCTCAAAAATAGTAGTAGTTTGTAAAGGTTGTTTTAGTACCTATTGTTTATGGTGTAGAAATGTGACTACTACTACTACTACTACTACTACTACTACTACTACTACTACTACTACTACTACTACTGCTACTACTACTACTACTACTACTACTACTACTACTACTACTACTACTACTACTACTACTACTTTCTACTACTACTACTACTACTACTACTACTACTACTACTACTACTACTACTTTTTACTACTACTACTACAATATACCTCCACCGCCTCTTTATTTGCGGCGGGTACGCCATAGCCCCACCTCGCTATTGACTGTGGCATCCAACCTTACAACTACTACTACTACTCCTCCTCCTCCAACTACTACTACTACTACTACTACTACTATTACTCCTCCTCCAACTACTACTACTACTACTACTATTACTCCTCCTCCAACTACTACTACTACTACTACTAACTACTACTACTACTACTACTACTACTACTACTACTATTACTCCTCCTCCAACTACTACTACTACTATTACTCCTCCTCCTTCTACTACTACTACTACTACTACTACTACTACTACTACTACTACTACTACTACTACTACTACTACTACTAACGGAATACAGAGGAGAACTACTACTGCCTGATACTACTTACAGGAACTACCACGTGTAGGCCTCGCGGCCTCTTGTAGCTTCCTTATTTTCTTATGTTCTTATGTACTACTATTACTCCTCCTCCAACTACTACTACTACTACTACTACTACTACTACTACTACTACTACTACTATTACTCCTCCTACAACTACTACTACTACTACTCCTCCTACAACTACTACTACTACTACTACTACTACTACTACTACTACTACTACTACTACTACTATTACTACTATTACTCCTCCTACAACTACTACTACTACTACTCCTCCTCCAACTACTACTACTACTACTACTACGACTACTACTACTACTACTACTACTACTACTACTATTACTACTACTACTACTACTATTACTCCTCCTCCAACTACTACTACTACTACTACTACTATTACATTGATTAATATTTTCCTCTGTCTCAGATTTTCACTTTAACTCAGGAAACACAGGAAATGAAGACTCCACTCTAGGTCCTCTCCTCTCTCTCTCTCTCTCTCTCTCTCTCTCTCATCCTATCAAAGGCTCTCCCAATTCTCCAATCGTCTATCCCTAGTCGCTCCCCACGGGGTACGATGTGTATCTCCCCTTGGCATCCACTCATCTCACGTCGGCTCTCGGTTTGGCCCCTCCTCCTAGCCAGATATTCTCTCCCGGCGCTGCGTTTTCTCGATGTCTATCCTCCCTTCGGTCGGACTTGTCCATGCCTCCCGGCCCCTGACCCTCACGTCCTATCTCCTCGCCTTCTCTCAACCTTGAGGCTGTTTGGCTTCTGTGCGTGGGGAGATATTTATGTCCTCTCTCTCTCTCTCTCTCTCTCTCTCGGTATTTGATTTTCTCACATATACTGATGACATTTTCTTTCATCCACCTGATTGCAGTATATGGACTAAATAAGAGAGAGAGAGAGAGAGAGAGAGTTCTATAGAGAGAGAGAGAGAGAGAGAGATTTATATCACAGAGTCATCCGATTGTCTCTAACTCTCCTCTCTCTCCTCTCTAGACTCTCTCTCTCTCTCTAAATACTCTCTCTCTCTCGTCTCTCTCTCTCATCTTCAGCATCCTCTTTCTCTGCTCGTCTCATCTCTCGTCTCTCTCTCTCATCTCTCAACTAAATCAAAGAGCTCGGACTTCCTCATTTTGATTTGCCTCTTTTTTTCCTTTTCCTTTCAACCACCATCCTCGCGCGTAGGTCTTATTTAATGCCTTTGTGGAGCCTTTAATGCTTTGGCCCTGAAGTTTTTTCCCTTTTGACCTTTTAATATTTGTTGACATGATGGAAGGAAGGTTTTACAGCGAGAGAGAGAGAGAGTAGAGAGAGGGAGAGAGAGAGACGAGGAGAGAGAGAGTGTTTGTGTTAGAGATAACAGACAGATAGTTAATATGGCTAGACTAAGTGATTACATCTCTCTCTCTCTCTCTCGAATCTCTCTCTCTCCTCTCTCTCTCTCTCTCGTCTCTCTCTCTCTCTCCTCTCGCTCGCCTCGCTCGCTCGCGGTCGCGTCTCGCTCTCTCTCGCTGGCTCGCTCTCTCTCGCTGGCATCGCTCTCTGCTCTCGCTGGCTCGCTCTCTCTCGTCTGGCTCGCATCTCGCTCGTCGCTGGGCTCGCCCTCGTGCTCTCTCTCTCTCTCTCTCTCTCTTTCTCTTTCGTCATTCTCTGTCTTCTCTCTCCCGATCTCCCATCGTTTCTCTCTCAGTCTCGTCGTTTTCGCTGCTTCTCTTCTCTCTCTGCTCTTTCATTTTGGTTAATTTTTGGAATCGTGTGAAAAATGAGAAGACCACCGAATAATAATGGGTGATAATCAAATGCGGAGAGAGAGAGGGAGGAGAGAGAGGAAGAGAGTCGTGGGAGAGAGTCAGATACAGAGAGAGAGAGAGAGATAGAGAGAGTAATTCCACTGGCGTATAACGTTCAAAATATTTACGTAATTTAATCCCAAGAGATGGATTAAGTAATCCTACTACTACTACTACTAAGCTACTACTAACTACTGACTACTACTACTACTACTACTACTATTACTACTTACTGACTACTACTTACTACTACTACTACTACTACTACTCACTACTCTACTTACTATTAACTAACTTCTAATCTCTTTATTTTTTTTTTTTTTTTTTTTTTTTTTTTTTTTTTATAACACACACACTACAACAAGATACCTCCACCGCCTCTTTATTTGCTGCGGGTATGCGCCTAGCCCCCACCTCGCTATTGACTGTTCATCCAACTTACAAATACCCCTAAAAATACATACATTACTACTGACTACCCCTAATTTGATTAAACCTACTCTATTCCTAACCTATACACCCTTATCCCAATCTCCTACAATGTGGCCTCGCAATCGAGGGTCACTTATGTCCGTGTTTAGAGGGATTGGAAGTATCTCGTACCCCTGAGACACAGGAGGCAGACTCGGAGCAGGTAGAAGGAGGCGACACCTCATCCAGCTGCGGCGACGTGAGCTCCTTGCTGGGCTTCTTTACTGACATCCAGTCAGCTAGGTCTTGAGTGGGCTGCCGCCTTGTGGCCATGCCGCCAGATGTGGTAAGACCAGGGCGTTAAGGTACCATGGTCGACTTGCAGGATCCTATCGGTGCCATAGGCCCTTATCTTCTCCAGCTCGTTTCTGTGGTTGACAGTGCCTCGAGGGAGATGCTCACGATGGGAGCGGCTGATCGTGTCCGAGATCCCGGATTTCCAAAAGGTCACAGCTGCCCTCTGGTCCAGAATCCTCCGAGCACCCGATGTCCACGCGAGCCTCAGGGGCGGTATTGGCCTGGACCTGTACCGCAGGAGTTTCCCCATCTAGAGGCAGAAGGGTTGGCTTCGGTGGAGTACGTCCTTGGCACAACCTCCCTTACTGTGTAGCTGGCTTGTCATGGTATCCCTGCACCGTCGTCCGTGCCTGATACACACGAATCCCCCCCGTTTTGCACGTCTGTGTGTGGTCTACGTTGATTGGGGGATCCTCCACACTACAGTTGTTTGGGGAGTCCTTCCATTGTGCCCATCCGTACTCAGACAACGTTCAGTCGACAATTCTCTTGTTTGCTTGTTAGGTTTGTAAGGTCCTCTTTTGCTCTGACTTGGGTAGTACAGCGCGTGACATGATCGAGTTTTCGCCGTTTTGGACCTGCTCCCGTCTTCGCCTGTGCGACGTGTTGTGATTTTTTTCTCACGGTGTTCTGGAGGGCAGGATGCAGTTCCTAAAGGTGTTCAAGGCTGGTCTTCTGCCCTTACTGCCTGTCTCGTGAGAATCGTTTCTTTTGCTCAGCGATCACACTTTGGTCGATTTCACCTTGTGCGTCCTGAGCGATGATCATATCCGTGAGGGACCTGGTAATCTACTACTACTACTATTTTTAACCTCCTGATAAGCAGCATCCTGTATACAAGGGGTTAATTACCTACTACTTAACATTAAAAGATTCTCATTTTTATTTGTAACTGATTATACTTCTACTGCCACCATCACAACTACTACTGCTGCTACTACTACTACTACTACTACTACTACTACTACTACTACTACTACTAATTTTTTTATTTGACTTCTATTCCCATTACTACGTCTTCTACTACTACATACTACCACTGCTACTACTACTACTACTACTACTATTACTACTAATTTTACTAACTATACTACTACTATACTAATACTAATACTATTGTTTTTCCACTTCTACCACTCATTATACTACATACTTACTACCACCTGAGAGAGAGAGAGAGAGAAGAGGAGAGAGAGAGAGAGAGAGAGAGAGAGAGAGGAGAGAGAGAGAGAGAGAGACACACACACGAATCAAAACAAATCACGAAAGAAAAAGAACTCAATCAGCATCAAAACGAAAATGGGAAACAGATATCAACTTCACAGAAAAGGAGTGGTCACAGTGTTGCCATATCCCTCTTGTTTTTGTCCTGACACTGTTGCCACGTCCTCAATGCTCTTCTTCTTCCTCTTCTTCTCTTCACTATCCACAGCTTCATCTATATCTTCTCTTCTTGTGACTCAAGGAAGGAGAGTGAGAAAGGGCAGTGATAGAAAAAGGAAGAGATGATAGGAGAGAAGGAAAGGAAGATAAGATAAGATACTTTGATCCTATCTAGACACTTTGCAAATACCAACTACAAGGTTATTGACTATACCAAGCGCCACCACGCCAGGACGAACTTGGTGGCCTCTAAAGAAAGAAAGGAAAGTGATAGAAAAAGAAAGAGAGTGATGAGAATGAAGGAGAGAAGGAAAGGAAAGAGTGATGAGAGAGAGAGAGAGAGAGAGAGAGAGAGAGAGAGAGAGAGAGAGAGAGAGAGAGAGAGAGAGAGAGAGAGAGAGAGGATGAAGAGAGAGAGAGAAAGGAGAGTGATAGTAAAGGAAGGAATTGGATAGGAATTGGAAGGAAGGAAGAGGAAGAAGAAATGAGGATAAAGGAGAAGGAGGAAAGGATAGGAATAGCAAAGGAACGAGAAGGATTAGGTAAGAATTGGAAGGAAAGAAGGAGAAAAATAAAGAAGGGACATGAGGAGAGGAGAGAGAGAAAGTGATAGAACAGTAGACAAGGAAATAGGAGAAGTGGAAGGAGGGAAGAGGGAGGTCAATGAGGTAAGGGAGAGGGGAAAATGAGAGAGAAAATTGGATATTAAACGTGAGGGAAGAGGGGAAATGAGGGAGAGAGGGAGGGAGAGGAGGGCAGAAGAGAAGGAGGGGAAGGAGAGACGGAGGGAGAGCAGGGGAGAAGAGAAGGAGGGAAGGGAGAGGAGGGGAGAAGAGAAGGAGGGAAGGAGAGAGGGAGGGAGAGGAGAAAGGACCTCTTAAAAAAAGTGAGGAATGTGTGGCTGAAGGGAGGGAAGAAATGAAAGAGGAGGAGAATAGACGAGAAGTTGAGAGAGAGAGAGAGAGAGAGAGAGAGAGAGAGAGAGAGAGAGAGAGAGAGAGAGAGATCAGATCAAAACGTTTAGTGTGAATAATGTACACATTATACATCATACATATATAATTAAGGGTACAAAATAGACAAAGGGCGCACCCCCCATGCAGGTTGCATAGGAAGGATTGCCATGATTAATGAAGTTAGATAGTAACATTGTTAATTACATTTAGATATGCATATACAAAAGACTATGTTATGTTACATATATATTTATTTATTTATTTATTAAGTCCTTTATGAGGCACTAGCCGCAAAGCCGCCCTCCGGGCGGACTTTTTGGCTAGCTCCTGCGGAGGGCTATTGTAGGGCCTTCGGCCCACCATCTGTGTTTGGTGGGCCTTTGGCCCACCAAACACAGACTCCAGATAGCCCCTTCTAACTTTCCTGAAATCATGGATGTAGAAATGTATGTATTAACGCCAACCCATTCACATCACCCCCAACCCATTCACATCACCCCCAACCCATTCACTCACCCATTACCCATCACCCCCCACCCATCACTCACCCATTACCCATCACCACACACCCATTCACTCACCCATTACCCATCACCCCGCCACCTATTCCCTCACCCATCACCCATCAACCCCATCCATTCACTCACCCATCACCCATCACCCCCATCCATTCACTCACCCATTACCCATCACCCTCCACCCATTCACTGACCCATTACCCATCAACACACACCCATTCACTCACCCATTACCCATCACCCCCCACCTATTCCCTCCCCCATCACCCATCACCCCCAACCCATCACCCCCACCCATTCACTCACCCATCACCCCACCCATTACCCATCACCCCACCCATTCACCCATCAACCTACATCAAGGTTTCCTCAATTCTCGCAACGCACTTTTTTTTCCACAATTCTCGCTAATAGGCTACTAAAAAAAAGAAAAAAAAATTGATCGGATCATCTCATACGTGTGCTTAAAACCTTCCCCTGGTCAAGCCGGTTCCAAAACTGTGCCATATGAGGGGATTCCGCCACGGGGGGCGGAACCTATACCACACACACACACACACACACACACACACACACACACACACACACACACACACACACACACACACACACACACACACACACACACACACACACACACAGACAGACAGACAGACAGACAGACACACTTTCGCTTATATTATTATAGATTGGCAAAGTTTGAGTGACTGTTTTTGACTTGGCTAAGGTTACATGGTTGTAGATAATAGTGCAGCAGCCCAGCATAGGAGGCATTGGCACAGCTGCCTCTAAAAAAGATAATTTCTTGACATGCCATTACATAATGGTGGAGTGTGTGCTTCTCTTCTGTTTTACACAGGTTACATTTTTTCATATTGATGTTGTCACTGCCAGCTACCTCCCACATGTACTTATACCCTAACCTTAGCCTACTAGAACACACCTGCTGGCGCCTAGTAATTAGTCCATTTTGTATGTAGTGGGGTTGACACCCTTTTGTTAGGTCCATATATGTAGTGAGAGAAACAGACTGGCCGAGCTGTCAACTGTCAATATGTCTCTTATTGTACGTTTCCATTTCCGCACACATTTCTGTTATTAGACGGCCAAGGGACAGAGGGAGCGGAAACCCAACACCATCCTTAGTCGTAGCACTGTTGGCGAGTTCATCTGCACGCTCGTTACCCGCTATCCCACAGTGTGATGGGACCATATAAAGTTCACAGCTCTGTCCTGACGCGTTATCTTATACATACACAAGTTTAATAATTCTGTTCACGAGGACGGTGTGAAGAAGGTTCCTGGATGTTATCGACTGTAGGGCAGTCGTGCTGTGAGAGGCAATGATGACGTCTCCGGCCTCTCGCTTGACTGCTGCCAGAGCTCCTGACGAGCTCCTCTTCGGTAATCGGCATGTTATCGGAGACATTAGGGTCGAGTAAAGCTGCTTCAGTCTTCCCAATACGATTCCTGGCATTGGTGGCGAGAGCACTTCGCACCTGCAGGGGCAGACAGTCATAGCTGGAGGCGTCCGCCCACTCCTGCATGCGTTCGTTGCTGTTCTTTGTTGGGTCAGGGTGGAGGGGCGATGGTGCTTTCTTCCCTTGTACGATTTTGATCTTCCTTAACACTTCAGCAAGTGGCGTTCTGTGATCCATGGATTGTAGAAAGGACGTCCAGTATTTTTCTCTTGCTTTCTTTTTGACATCCTGCACTTGATGCCCCATCCGCTTGAGTATCGTCAGGTTATTATGAGTGGGGTTGTTTTGCCATTGATGCTTAATTTTCTTGTATTGTCTGTCAATCCGCTGAACGGCTTCATCACTGTTATACCATCTCTTCATTTCACTCATTGTGTTCCTCTTCCCATGCCTGACTGTCATATTAATTTTACTCTCCAGTTGGTGTATTATGTCTGTATTGAACTCTTCTGTCGATGAGGCGGTGTAATGTTTATACCAAGTATTCATTTGTTCCCTAATGCGTTGATCATGTCTCTTCGGAACACAGTCTCTTTCTGGGCATACTGTGTCTCCTTACTGTATCAGGGACAAGGATCTCTCCATACACACCAAAGTGATCGGATGTCAACGTGTCAACCACCTCACAGTGATGACTCATTGCAGGGTCATTGATCAGACAGATATAATCAAGCTTGTTCCCCTGTAAATGTGTTGGCTCAGGTCCATTGAGAATATTCAGAACATCTTGGTTGTTTCCCATGAAAGAGACAAGTTTTTCCCATTATTGTTGGAGCGCCCAGAGACATTATCTCCCAGCTTATGATGGTAGGCATTCAGATCACCATCAAAGGCTTGGGTAACCATCAGGGAGTTCATATAACTGGCTGAAGTCGAGCATGTTATCCGTTACATAAACATTTATAGAGAGAGAGAGAGAGAGAGAGAGAGAGAGAGAGAGAGAGAGAGAGACTAGTTCGAAGAAGGATAGAAAACAAACAAGACAAAATGAGAGAGAGAGAGAGAGAGAGGAGAGAGAGACGAGAGAGAGGAGAGAAGAAGGAGAGAGAGAGAGGAGAAGAGAGCGGTCATCAAGAAATCCTAACCTGTATTCTATAATTGAAGGAAGGAGGGGAAGGAGGGAAGGAAGGGAAGGGAAGGAAGGGAAGGGAAAGGGAAGGACAGGGAAAGGGAAGGGAAGGGAGGGGACAGGGAGGGAGGGAGAGAAGGAAAGGGAAGGAGGACAGGGAGGGAAGGAGGGAGGGAGAGAAGGAAGGGAAGGAGGACAGGGAGGGAGGGAGAGAAGGAAGGGGAGGGAGGGGAGAAGGAGGGGCAGGGAGGGAGGGAGAAAGGAAGGGAAGGAGGGAGGGAGAGAGAAGGAAGGAGGGAGGGAAGAAGAGGGAGGGGGGACAGGGAGGGAAGGAGTCAAGGTAGAAAAAACGTGTAGGATGAATAACTTGAGAGAGAGAGAGAGAGAGAGAGAGAAAAAAAAAAGAGGAAAACTAACAAGGACTGAATAGGGCTCGCAACCTTGAACATAATCATTCCTCCTCCTCCTGTCCTCCTCCTCCCTCCTCCTCCTCCTCTCCTCCTCTCCTCCTGCTCCTCCTCCTCCTCCTCCTCCTCCTCCTGCTCCTGTCCTGCCTCCTCCTCCTCCTCCTCCTCCTCCTGCTCTGCTCCTGCTCCTTCCTCCTCTTTCTTTCCCCTCCTCCTCCTGCTCCTGCTCCTGCTCCTCCTCCTCCTCTCCTCCTCCTCCTCCTCCTCCTCCCCTTCCCTCCTCCTCCTTCTCCATTTTTCCTACTTCTCAATCATTTCCCTCGTATATTTCTTCTTCTCCCCCCTCCCCTCCCTCCTTTTTCTCTCTCCTTCTCTCGATTCTCTTCATCTCTAATCTTCTCTCTCCTCTCCCTGATTGCTCTCTAAAAAAAAAAAAGAGAATATTTTTCTCATCACAATTCTCAGCTCTCTTACTGTTTCTTATATTTTATGTTTCCTTTCACCCTGATTGCGTAATGGCGGAAAGAGAGGGAGTGAGAGGAGAAGAGAGAGGAGAGAGGATATAGGTTTGGGGTGATGTGGTTTACTGTGTGTGTTGTCTGTTGTTGTGTCTCCTCTACTGTTACGTACAGAATTTTTAATCTGTTTCAACTTTGGGAGTGTGTGGCTTTACTTGTACTTTTGTGTTTTGCTGTGTTCTTTACTTTAAACTTTTACTTTTACCTTTACTTTTTCTTTCTTTACTTTTGTACTTTTTTTTACATTGTCTTTGGGGTTTTTTTTTTTTTTTTTTGTCATCCTTCTCTCAAAATGAAAAAAAAAATATACTTTGTCAACATACAATTTTTTTTTTTAACTATAATTGTTGTGCCTTTTAGAAAATATATCCACTGTGTTTTTCGTTTATATTTATATATATATTTTTTTCTCTTCTCATTTTAATCTTATCGTTCATGAATTTCCCTGTACCTAAAATGTAAATAAATCTCTGCTATTGTAAATCTCTATGTTGTTCTATGTTTCCCTGGCTGTATCTTTTATTCTACCCTGTTTAATTGTATCTTGTATAATTTTGTATAATTTTATCGTATCAAAAAATAGAATGGTCATTTATTCTTTATTTATTCTGGTTTTGTATAAATTTCCTTTTCTCTATAATTTTAGCCTCTGTTTTTCTTCTTTTCTTCTTAGTTTTTCTTTTCTCTGCTCTCCTCATGTATTTCCTTCTTTCTTCTTTCTTTCTTTCTTCATGTATTTCTCTTCTTTGTCTTTGTCTTCTTTCCTCTTCTTAGTTTCTCTCTTCTTATTTCCTCTTCTTTATCATTTTAGCCTCTGTCTTCTTTTCTTCTTAGTTTTTCTTTTCTCTCCTCTCCTCATGTATTTCCTTCTTTCTTCTTTCTTCTTTCTTTCTTTCTTCATGTATTTCTCTTCTTTTTCTTTGTCTTCTTTCCTCTTCTTATTTTTCTTCCTCTTCATAATTTCCTCTTCTTTATCTTTTTAGCCTCTGTTTTTCTTCTTTTCTTCTTAGTTTTCCTGTTCTTTCCTCTCTTCTTCTCTTGGTTTTTTTTCTTTGTCTTCTTTCCTCTTCATATTTCTTCTCTCTTCTTTATAATCTTATCTTTGGTTTTTCTTCTTTTCTTCTTAGTTTTTCTTTTCTTTCCTCTCTTCTTCTCTTGTTTTTTCTTTGTCTTCTTTCCTCTTCTTCTTTTTTTCTTCTTTAGTTCGTCTTCTTTATCTTTTAGCTGTTTTTCTTCTTTTCTTCTTAGTTTTCCTGTTCTTTCCTCTCTTTTCTCTTGGTTTTCCTTCTTTGTCTTCTTTCCTCTTCATATTTCTTCTCTCTTCTTTATAATCTTATCTTTGGTTTTTCTTCTTTTCTTCTTAGTTTTTCTTTTCTTTCCTCTCTTCTCATATATTTCCTTCTTTGTCTTCTTTCCTCTTCTTAGTTTTCTTCCTCTTCATATTCTTCTTCTCTCTTCTTTATCTTTTTATCTTTGGTTTTTCTTCTTTTCTTCTTAGTTTTCCTGTTCTCTCCTCTCTTCTTCTCTTGTTTTTATCTTCTTTCTTCTGTCTGTATATCTGTCTGCCTGTCTTCTTTGTCTTCTTTCCTCTTCTTACTTTTCTTCCTCTTCATATTTCCTCTTCTTTATCATTTTAACCATGTTTTTTCTTCTTGTCTTGTTCGTTTTCCTCTTCTTTCCTCTCTTTCCTTCATTGTCTTCTTTCTTCCTCTTCTTAATTTCCTCCTTCATATTTCCTCTATCATCATTTCACTCTTGACTTCACAAAATGATATCACTTTTTTCGGACAATCTAAATTTTCTTCAATCTTTCCAACCCTTTTCCCTTTTTTTGATTAATGGAAAACGTGTCCATTAATTTCCTTTCATTTGTTTTTCATAATTAATTTTCTTGCATCGTTTTTTCTTCATGGAGGTGATTGTGAAGGGAAGGAGATGAAGGGGTGACTGAGGTGATGGGAAGAAGGGAAAGGGTAGTGATGGGAAGGGGTGTTATTTAAAGGGAAGGGATTAGTAAGAGAGAGGATGGGAAAGGAAGGGAAGGGAAGATTTAAAGAAGGAAGGGAAGGGAAGAGAGGGAAGGGAAGATAGGAAGAAGAAGGGAAGGGAAGGAAGATATATGAAAGGAAGGAAGGGAAGAGAAGATATATAAAGAAGGAAGGGAAGGGAAGGGAAGGGAAGGGAAGGGAAGGGAAAGGAAAGGAAGGGAAAGGAAGGAAAAGGAAGGGAAGGGAAGGGAAGGGAAGGGAAAGGAAAGGAAAGGAAGGGAAGGGAAGGGAAGGGAAAGGAAGGAAGAGATAATACAAATGGAAGTAAAGAGAGAGGATGGGAAAGGAAGGGAAGGGATATATAGAATGAAG
>JACEEZ010014465.1:47500-50000 GCA_016584305.1 Chionoecetes opilio
ATTCCTATGTATTCCTATGTATTCCTATGTATTCCTCCTTCTCCTCTTCGTCACCATCACCATGAAAATTTCTTCCCCATTTTCCTTCACATCAGAAAGAGAGAGAGAGAGAAAGAAAGAGAGAGAGAGAGAGAGAGAGAGAGAGAGAGAGAGAGAGAGAGAGAGAGAGAGAGAGAAAGAGAGACTTATCGTTTTCTTCTCCTTGACGTCATTCGTAAGAGCCATTTAAATCGAAAAATATAGGAGACTTCAGGCATAAGGATCTCACACACACACACACACACACACACACACACACACACACACACACACACACACACACACACACACACACACCACCCACACACACACACACACCCACACACACACACACACACACACACACACACACACACACACACACACACACACACACACACACACACACACACACACACACACACCACACCACACACACACACACACCCACACACACACACACACACACACACACACACAACACACACACACACACACACACACACACACACACACACACTCCTGGTTATTATAGACATTACCTTTCTGGCACTATTGTTTTTTTTCCATAAAAGTGCATTACCTCTCTCTCTCTCTCTCTCTCTCTCTCTCTCTCTCTCTCTCTCTCTCTCTCTCTCTCTCTCTCTCTCTTCTCTTTCTCTTTCTCTTTCTCTTCTCTCTCTCTTCTCTCTCTCTCTCTCTCTCTCTCTCTTCTCTCTCTCTCTCTCTCTCTCTCTCACGTTTTATGGTAGTTTCTTTTTCTGTCATTCTACTGTCGTCTTTTCTTTCATATTTTCTCTCTTTCTTTCCCTTTCTTTCTTTTCTTCTTTTTTCCTACTTTCTTTCCTACTTTCTTTACTCCTTTATTCCTTCCTTTGTCTTACTATCTATTACTTATCTATTACTTATCTATTACTTATCTATTACTTATCTATTACTATCTATTACTTATCTATTACTTATCTATTACTTATCTATTACTTATCTATTACTATCTATTACTTATCTATTACTATCTATTACTTATCTATTACTTATCTATTACTTATCTATTACTTATCTATTACTATCTATTACTTATCTATTACTTATCTATTACTTATCTATTACTTATCTATTACTATCTATTACTTACTATACTATTTTTATTCTCTTCTCTGTAACGCCTTAAGCCGGGAAGAGAGAGGAGGAGGAGGATTACAAAGGATTACAAAGGAAACACAAACAGCAACAAACCAATAGGTCCTTACATGGCTGTTTGCTTTAACTACACTACACTAACAAGATCATAAGAGAGAAAGGATAGGAAGTAGAAGGCTCCTCCCCACCCACCCATCCCTCCAGCCGAAGCTGGCCGGAAAAGAAGTGATACCATGCAATATAGAAAAACTGCATGGAATTTGTGAGGAAAGTTGAAAGCTGTAATCTATGGCTAACTACTACTATGTTTGTGGGGATAGGTTTAGTGCTTGATAGATAGGTCATGTTATGTGTGTTTTGTAATGGTGGGAACACTGTGTGGAGGTTCAAGGGTGGTGCGGCAGCCTTGCCTGGCGCTTTCTTGGGAGGCAGCAGTCAATCAGGCCCCAGCTCCGTTCAATCCAATGCGGATTGTGTACTTTCCATGTAGGACGCCGTACACTATTTATACCCCCTGCAGCAGTGACCCCTGGTACCTTAAATCCCGATGGTGGACACTAACTGACAGGGCCCTTACTGAACCACAGCCCGTCACAGGTCAAAAGTTGTAGTAGTGACCGTTTACTCGGGGCTGTCTGAGACGCGTGGGAGGGGTTGTGTAGACGCGACTCGCAATCATTTTACGCAATGAGAGTAAGTTTCAGAGGCCCGCGAGATCAATTTATTATTTCGAGATAAACAGTGACAACCGGGGATTTTATATGAAATATTTATCGAGGCGATTTTTAAATGATTCATTTGTAAATGATTCATTTTTTGATAATTTAAATGAGGTATTTGAGTTTATTACGTCTGACGGCAGCCCATTCCATACGTTTACAACACGGTTTGTGAAGAAGTACTTTGCCTCGTTCGTTACAAACCGTTTCCTGCTTATTTTAAAAATCCGTTTTTTTCTAGTTGAGCTTGACCCGGTCTAGCGTGAAAAGAGTTTCTGTAATCCTTTGAAGATTTTAAAGACTTCGATGGGGTCACCTCTTATCCTTCGTTTTTGTTAATGGTTAATTTAAGTTCTTTGAGCCAAATTTTCGTACGATTTGTTACGCAATCTAGGTATCATTTTGGTTACTCTGCGCTGTGTTTTTACTCCCGGTGCGGGGGAGGAGGAGGAGGAGGGGGGAGGAGGAGAAGAGGAGGAGGAGGAGGAGGAGGAGGAAGAGGAGGAGGAGGAGGAGGAGGAGGAGGAGATGAAAAGGAATAGGAAAATAGTAATTTGGTTTGGAGGAGGAAAGAGAGAGAGAGAGAGAGAGAGATTTTCAAAATTAAAGATTCAATCTTTTAT
>JACEEZ010014465.1:60000-62500 GCA_016584305.1 Chionoecetes opilio
AAAATTAATATTACCTAAAACGTGTTCAAAACAAGATAGAGAAATAAGGTCAAGGTTACGTTAGCATATTTTTATTTATTTTTTATTTAAACAAAAGTTACAATAAGGCTTAAAGTTACATGTTGTATGTGCAAATATTCTTAAAGCCTATGCATAAAGAGATATACTATAAGATCATAACATAGAAAATATACAATATATACATGGAATATCTCATGCTGCATTTACTACAATATTCTGAAGTGTATTTGAAATCACCTCTTTTGATATCATGTCTTAAATGGTCAAATAAAAAGTCGGGGTGAGCTTTTTTTTTTTTTTTTTTGTCTGGGTGAGCTTTTTTTTTTTTTTTTTTAAGTCGGGTGAGGATTTTTTTTTTCTTTTTTTAAGTCGGGGTGAGAGCCTTTTTTTTTTTTTTTTAAGTCGGTGAGCTTTTTTTTTTTTTTTTAAGTCGGGGTGAGACTTTTTTTTTTTTTTTTTTGAAGTCGGGGTGAGCGTTTTTTTTTTTTTTAAGTCGGGGTGAGCTTTTTTTTTTTTTTTTTTAAGTCGGGGTGAGCATTTTTTTTCTTTTTTCGGGTGGAAGTTCAATGTATTAATTTGCATATTTTCAAGTGGATTTGTTTTTACAGCTATTTTTTCGTTGACTTCAAGCTGCTTTTTAGAATTTTATTTTATTTATATTTTTTGGTTTAGAATCACGTCTTTATTGTCTCTGATTAATCGGTTTTGACCTTTTATCTCTCTCCCCATCATTATCTTATTAACCCTCCTCCTCTTCCTCCTCTCTTCTTACCCCTTTCTTCCTCCTCTTCCTCTTCTTCCTCCTCTTCCTCCCTTCTTCCTCTTCTTTCTTCTATCCTTTCCTCTTCCTCCTCCTGTTTCTTCCATCCTTTCCTCTTCTTACCCTCTTCTTCCTCCTCTTCTTCCTCTTCTTTCTTCCATCCTTTCTTCTTCCTCCTCTTCCTTCCATCCTTTCCTCTTCTTACTCTCTTCTTCCTCCTCTTCCTCTCTTCTTCCTCTTCTTTCTTCCATCCTTTCCTCTTCTTCCTCTTCTTCCTTCCATCCTTTCCTCTTCTTGCCCTTTTCTTCCATCCTTTCCTCTTCTTACCCTCTTCTTCCTCTTCTTCCTTCCATCCTTTCCTCTTCTTCCTCTTATTTCTTCTATCCTTTCCTCTTCCTCCTCCTGTTTCTTCCATCCTTTCCTCTTCTTCCTCTTCTTTCTTCCTTCTCTTTCTCTTCTTTCTCTTCTTTCTTCAATCCTTTCCTCTTCTTACCCTCTTCTTCCATCCTTTCCTCTTCTTCCTTCCATCCTTTCCTCTTCCTCCTCTTCTTTCTTCCATCCTTTCCTCTTCCTCCTCCTCTTTCTTTCCTTTCCTCCTTTCCTCTTCTTGTCCTTATCTTCCTCCTCTTCCTCCTCCTCTTCCTCTCTTCTTCCTCTTCTTCCTTCCATCCTTTCCTCTTCCTCCTCTTATTTCTTCCATCCTTTCCTCTTCTTCCTCTTCATCCTTCCATCCCTTTCTCCCTACTCCTCTTCTGAAAACTCTTCTATCCACCACACACACTGCTTATTCCTTCTCTCTCTCTCTCTCTCTCTCTCTCTCTCCTCTCCTCTCTCTATCTCTCTCCTCTCTCCTCTCTCCTCTCTCTCTCTCTCTCTCTCTCTCTCTCTCTCTCTCTCTCTCTCTCTCTCCTCCCTCCCTCCCTCCCTCCTCTCTCTCTCCCTCCCCCCCTCTCCCCCCCCCCTTTAACAGCTACTCTCAGGGTTTCAGCACTTCACGACTTCCTAACTTCTACTCTCTAAAGTCCCATGGCCTCGCACGCTGTATTTATCCGCAAATTTGTACTTAATGTTTAGTTTTATGTAACTTTGGAATTGTCTGACTTTTTTATCACTTTCTCTTTTTTATTTTACCGCCTTTTTTATTCCTTTCTATTTTATTCCTTTTTTTTTTCACCTCGTTTTTTGTTCCTTTTTCTTTATATTCCATCTTTTTTATTAGGTACTTTATTTTTATTTTTCCAACTTTTTTGTTTTCCTTTCTATTTTGTATTCCACCTTTTTATTTATCTTTTTTTATTCCACTATCTTTTTATTTATCTTTTTTTATTCCACAATCTTTTTATTTATCTTTTTTTATTCCACAATCTTTTTATTCCAAAAAAAAAAAATTCTCTTTTATTTATCTTTTTTTATTCCACCTTTTTTTTTATTATTTTAATTCCACGGTCTTTTTTATTCCTATCTTTGTATCATTCCACCTTTTTTATTCCTTTCTTTTTAAAATTCCACTTTTTTAATTCCTTTCTTTTTATTATTCCACTTTTTTAATTCCTTTCTTTTTATTATTCCACCTTTTTTATTCCTTTCTTTATTATTCCACCTTTTTTATTCCACCATCTTTTTTATTCCACTTTTTTGATTCATTTCTCTTTTTTATTCCACCTTTTTTTCCCTTTCTCTTTTTTATTCCACCTATTTTATTCCCTTCTTTTTTTATTA